>CAUYSK010120870.1:0-33212 GCA_963575035.1 Avahi laniger | reverse complement strand
CAGGCATGCACCACCACGCCTGGCTAATTTCTGCATTTTTAGTAGAGATGACATCTAGCTCTTGCTCAGGCTTGTCTCCAACTCCTGACCTCAGGTGATCCTACCGCCTCAGCCTCCCAGAGTGCTAGGATGACAGGTGTGAGCCATAGCTCCTGGCTGCCCCCACATTTTTAATATAAATTTTTATTCACTTATAATTTCCTTACAGAAAAGCACACATAACGTAAGCATACAGCTCCATGAATTTTTTGCAAGAGGACACAATGTTGTAAGTAGAAACCAGATCAAGAAAAAGAACATTACTCAAAATACCCAGAGACTTCCTCCTTGCTTTCTTCCAGTTGCTGCTTGATTAAGGGTAACTGCTATCCTGATTTTCAACACCATGGCTTATTTTTGCCTTTCTTGAATTTAAAATGAATGGAATAATACAGTATGTACCCTTTTGTGTTTAGCATATTTTGCTTAACGTAATGTTTGTGAGATTCATCCTTTATGTTACACGTTGCTGTAGTTTATTCATTTTCATTGCTCTGTCTTATTCCATTGAATGCATATACAATTTTCCCATTTTACCGCTAATGGACACTTGAGGTGTTTCTACGTTTGGACTACTACTAACTGAATATCCATGAATATGTATTTTGGTGAATATATTGTATGTATTTCTGGCAGGTATATAGCTAGGAGTGAAATTGCTGAGTCATATGGTATGTATAGTGACAACAGTTTTCCAAAGAGATGTACCAATTTACGTATGTACCAGTGAGCAGTGTATGAAAATTTCATTTGTTCCGCATCCTCACTAATGCTTGAAATTTTCTGCCTTTCATTTTAGCCCTTCTGTTATGTTTGTTGGAGTGTCACATGGTGATTTCAATTTGCATTTCTTTGATAATGATAATGAATGAAGTCAAGCACCTTTTCATAAATCTATTGGCAATTTGGAGATATTCTTTTGTAAAATAATATTTCAAGTCACTTACCAACTGGGGTCTCTGACTTTTTGTTTGATGTGTAGTTCTTTGTACATTCTGTATGGGAATGTTTTGTTGAATGTATTGTAACGCAAATATCTTTCATTTGGTGGCCTTGTTTTTCACTCTGTAGTGTGTTTGATGAATAGAAATTTTTAATGTACAGTAATCCATAAACTTCCTTCATGGTTAATGCTTGTTGTGACCTATTTAAGAGGTCAACTTACCCCAAATTAATGAAAATATTCTCCTGTTTTCTTCTAAAACTTCATGAAGGATTTTTTTTTGTTTATGTCAAGAATCCATTTGTAGTATATTTTTATTTATAGTGTGAAGTATAGGGGTCAAGATTATTTCCCTGAAGGAAAATCAGTTAACCTAGCATAATTTACTAGAAAGGCCATGCTTTCCCCACTGCTCTCACATGTCACATTTATTTTAAGTCAGTTGACTAAATCATTGGTGGATTTATTTCTGGACTCTCCCTTTTGTTCCAATGATCCATTTGTCTATCCTTGAGCTAATATCATACCAGTTTAATAACTATAACTTTATAATATATCTTGGTGTTTGGTAATATAAGTTTTCTAGCCTTATTGTTTAAGATTGTCTTAGATGTTCTTGGCCTTTTGTAAGGTAAATTTTAGAAATAACTTGTCAATTTCCATTAAAAATTTTTTTCTGAGATTTTTACTAAGTTTGCACTGAATCTACAAATCAATTATGAGAAAACTGTCATCTTTACAGTTTTAAGACTTACATGCAACCCATGAACCTAATATATTTCTTCATATGTTTAAATATTCTGGAATTTTCTCAAGAATGTTTTATAGTTTTGAATATATAGATATTTGCCTTTTGTAGGCTCATTCTTGCATATATGTGTATTTTTATATTCACCTGAAATCATTAAAAACTTTTAATTTTCTTTTTTTTTCTGATATATAGCATAAACTTGACCTTTTTAAGATATTGGTGTTATATCTAGCAGTCTTACTGGATTTACTTGTTAATTCTAACAGATTTTCTGCAGTTTTTTTTCTTCATTTTCTAAGTACACAGTAATGTCATCTGCTTTTTTTATTTCTTCCTTTTATAATCTTTCTGCCTTTTCTTTCTTGTCTTACTGCTGTGGCTAGGACCACTTACACAGTGTCACAAAAAACATTCAAAATTTTAACGATTAAGTGGGACGTTTGCAGTAGGTTTTTCTTAATTCCCTTTTATTTCTAGATTGTTGAGAACATTTATCATAAGTGGATGCTGAATGTTGTTTTATTAAATGCTTTTTCTGATACCTGTCAAAATAAACATGATTTCTCTCCTTTTTTTGTTATTTTTTTGTGAATTATATTGATTGACTTTTACATGTTAAACCACTCTGGAATAAAAAACAGTTGTGATGTATTATCTTTTTTGACATATCTTTGCATTCATTGAGTTAATATTTTATTTGTAATTTTTACATATTCATAGGAGAATTGGTCTGTAATTGTCCTTCTAGTGTCCTTGTCTGGTTTTGTCATTAAGGTTATCTGGTCTTATAAAACAAGTTGGGAAGTTTGTTTTTTTTTCATTTTCTGTTCTGTAGAAGTTTGTGTGAAATTGATATTTTTTGTTTCTTAAACGTTTGGAAGAATTCACTAGGGAAGCAATCTGAACCGCAAATTGTCTTTGTGGGAAATCTTTTAGTGGCAGATTCAATTTATTTAATAGATACTGAACAATTCAGATTTCTAATTTTTTCTTGTATCAGTTTCAGTAAATTTTTCAAGGAACATACCCAGTTCATTTATATTATCAAATTTTTTGTTAAAGCTTTTCTCAATATCGTCTTAATATCTTATTATTATCTAAAAGATCTGTAGTGATTTTCTGTTTTTGTTTCCTAATACTGGTAATCTCTGTTTTCCCCATTCTTTTCTTGATAAGAGTTTATAAATTCTATTAATTTTTTCAAATAACCAACTTTTGGCTTTATTACTTTTCTCTGTCAATTCATGGATTATTTAAAATGTATTATTTAACTTTCAAACAGTTGAAGGTTTTTAAGATATCTTTTATTTGTTGATTTCTAACTTAATTCCACTGTGCAGAGAACGTATTGTGAAACATTTCAAACTTTTGGAATTTTTGATGTTTGTTTTATGATGCTGTATATGGCTAATTTCAATATATATTTCATGTGCATTTGAAAAGAATGTATATTCTGTCATTATTGATTTCACGTTCTATATATGTCAATTAGGTCTAGTGTGTTAATCGTATTGTTCATATCTTTTGTATCCTTACTAGTTTTTTGTATGCTTAGTCGACTGTCTGGTATCGAGAGAGATGAGTTAAAGTCTGTCTCTGTCAGTGTAGATTTCACTGTTTCTCCTTTTAGTTCCGTAACTTTTTGTAAATATTTTGTTGCTCTATTACTAGTTTTATGCAGATTTAGAATTGTGATTTCTTCTTAGTAGTTTGATTCCTTTGTAATAATTAATTGTTCCTCATTATCTCTAATAATGCCACTGCCTTAAAGTCTATTTTGTCTGCTATTAATATAGTTGCAACAGCTTTCTTTATTTATTTATTTTGAGACAAAGTCTTACTCTGTTGCCTGGGTTACAGAACAGTAGTGTCATCATAGTTCATTGCAACCTTGAACTCCAGTCTCAAGCAATCCTCCTGCCTCAGCCTCCCCTGTACCTGGGACTACAGACATTAGACACCATGCCCAGTTAATTTTTCTATTTTTTGTAGAGACAGAATCTTGCTAATGTTGTTTAGGCTGGTCTCAAACTCCTGGCTTCAAGCAGTCCTCCTGTTTAGCCTCCCAAAATGCTAGGGTTACAGGTGTGAGCCATCGCATTGGGCCAAGAGCTGTCTTTTAGTTAGTGCTTGTATGATGTCTCTTTTTCCATCTTTCACTTTCACTTTCACTCTTTCTGGGTCCTTATATTTAAAGTGTCTCCTGTAGACAGGATAGAATTGAATTTTGCATTTTACTTAGTCTGATAATCCTAGTCTTTTATTTAGGGTAATTAGTCCATTTATATTTAATGTTATATTTGGATTTATAGTTACTATCTTATTATTTGTTTTATGTTCACTTTTTTCCCCTCTTACACATTAGTATTTTTTGTAGTTCCATTTATTCCACTATTCTAATTTTTCACTCTGTGAACTTTTCAATCATATATTCTTTTTCTTTATGTGTGTGTGTGTGTGTGTGTGTGTGTGTGTGTGTGTGTTTGTGTATACTCGATTTCTATTCTTTTGGCAGTTATAGTCTAATGCAAACTGTAAGTTTATTGCAGTCTAATGCAATAGAAGCTTTTACTACTTCTCCAATAATTTTAGAACCACTTATTCCTCCTTATAATAAAACATACTTTTAAAATCTCTCTATATTTTAAATTCTTCAAGATTATTTTATTATATTTTACACTAGATATTCAGGAAATATACATTTATATTTATCCACATATTTTTTCTTTCCATTTTCCTTACATTAGTTTTAGAAAACTTTCGGCCATTGTCCTTTTACATTCCAATTACATTTATGTTAAACTTTACCAGGCCTCACTTGACTTGTATTCTTTTCCGTATATTTTGTTTTCTCTCTATACTTCAGATTGTATGTTTTCTATTGACTTCTGGTTCATTAATCATGTCTTCTGCTTTGTCTATTCTACTGTTTAATCTGTTGAATGAGTTTTTAGTTTTAGGTAGTTGCAGAATTTTTATATGATTCATTTTTTAACAGACTCTAATCCTCTGATTAAAAAACATATCTTTTAAAAAATTTTTTATTTTTCTTGTTTTGAGACAGAGTTTCACTCTGTCACCCAGACTGGAGTGTACTGGAATGATCACAGGTTACTGCAACCTTGATCTCCTGGGTTCAAGTGATCCTCCCACTTCAGCCTCCCAAGTAGCTGGGGCTACAGGTGAGCACCACCGTGCCTGGCTAATTTTTAAAATTTTTTGTAGAAATGGGATCTCACTATGTTGCCCAGGCTGGTCTCAAACTCCTGGCCTCAAGTGATCCTACCTCCTTGGCCTCCCAAAGTGCTGGGATTACAAGCGTGAGCCAGCACGCCTGGCCAAAACCTATTTATTTTTATCTGTTATGTCCTTCATTTCCTCTATTGTCTTAAATATATTAATCATATTTATTTTAAAGGTTTTTTTAATTGTTTTAGAACTTTTGAATCATCTTTACATCTGCTTTTATGATCTGTTTCTTTTCTTTTTTGTCATGTAGTTCTTTCTCTCTTTTGTCATGTCTAAATAATTTTTTAATAGAATACCACATAATATTTATTAAAGTTTACCACTTTTGATGTTCTTTCAATACTATTATGCTTAACCACTTGGCAATCATTATGTGTCAGAATGTTCATAAGAATATAACATATAGTAGAAAGACACCACAGTGGAGTAAACAGATGGAATGTACCACTCAATTTTAGAAGAACATGGCCAAAAGCATACTAGTGCCCATGGCCAGAGGTTAATGCTCACTTTCCTTTGCTAGTGTTAATCTTTCTCCAGAAGATAGAGTGGTGGCTGATCACCTTCATGCAGTCACGGACTGTGCTGAATCCAGGCTGGGTTTTAACCCTGATTAGTCTTGGGCATCCTGTAGTTTGCCCCTGGACCGTTAGGGTTTTCAGCTTAGATTTGGTATCTTTCTAGCATCCTTCCTCCAGCAGATCCTGAACAATTATTTTGTTTCTGGAACTACCAAATACTTAGCTCTGTTTTCACAGACTTTCTGATTAGGATTTTAGTCTCTTATACTACACAGTCCCAGATTAAAAGAAAGTGTTTGAGACCTTCCCAAGTCTCCTTCAGAAGCTTTTGTGTTTTTTTCTGTCCCCACCAGCAGCCTTCTGTGGGTGCCAGATGCTGCCAGCACCTAGAATTGGCAGACATTCCTGCTTAAAAGCAGCTGTAGAAGTTATTTACCTTTATGAGCTTACCCCTTCTCAGGTATCTTAGCCTCTCCAGTTCTTATTTTATGTAAGTAATTCTCTGCAGCTTTCAAACATATGATTTCTGTTATTCCCCCATCCTCATTCCAGTTTTTTTAGTTGTACTCTGCGGGAGCGCTGCTCTGTCACTATTTACTCCATCCTGCGACGAAGTCTGTTCTCACGTTTTTCATCTTCCTTTCTAGTTTTAATTCGTGCTAGTGAAATGATTGCATTTTATATCCCCTCCTAAGCAATCTCAGGTCTTTTGTGGAATAGGTTATATAAATAAATATGGAATCCATTATGCTGTAATCTCATTATCTTTTGTCTTCTACTAGAATGTGAATTTCTCAGGTGCAGGAATCAGTTTATTCAGCATCTAGTACATAGTAGAAATGCTTGCAAATGAGGTAATTCTCTCTAATGAAGAATTCTCTCTAGTGAAGAATAACAGTGGACATTTCCAAACTAAGTTTGAAAGTTGAATTAAAGAACCATCTTCACTAATTTTTAAAAACTCACCCTACTGTATGATAGTAGCTTTGGCGGTAGAATTTCCCTCCTTTAAATGGAGCTATTCTAATTTACAGTGGAAATGGAAAAATAAAAATTCATCTCTTCCAGTGTTTGAATAAAAAAAATATAAGGGTGAAGGTTAAATGAAATTAATATTTTTTGATACTTACTTTCCCAAGGTGATCTACTTTAATTTTTTGCTTAAAAATATTTCACAAAAATAGTTTTAAAACTTCCAAAATGCATACTGTTTTGAGAATATTTTGTAAAAGATAGAAAATGTATACAATGCACAGATTTTGTTTTTGGCTAAGTAAAATGATTTATGGTCCATTTTCTCCAATGATAATGATTGTCCTTAAAAGACTACAGGAAAACGATATTCCCCCAAGATTCAAATTTAACATTTGATTTTGAGATTTTTAATTCTTAGTATTTGTTATTATAAAACCAAATCTTATGTTATATTCCAGATCTAGTCTCAAAATTAATATTAAAACTAATTTAACATTTCAATACATTAAAAAACTATAAAACATCTATGTCTAACATCAGAAGAAAATATATTTATTTAATTTATGACATACACAGAGAATCTACTTTTTGTAGGAAAAAGATTAGATTGAGCCTTTGTAATTATATTAATTATAATTCTAATTATATTAATAATTGTTATTTAAATCATATTTATTTTATAGTTAAGCCTAACATTGGCAGAATCCAAGCCCAAATAGCTATGGTTTTAAAACTTTTGTTTTTCGTTTTATGCTATGCTGCCTTCAGTATTTATCAGACAGGTCAGCTGAATCTAGTTTATGTGTGGGAAAGGTTTGCATTAGAGCTAGAGAACCAGAAACTGGGAACCTTCATTTTCTTAGCATTTCTAGTGTTGATAAACTATAATTGCTATAGATTATGCTTTAAAAAAAATCAATTTACATGCAGACACTCAGAATTCCTGTGTCTTTTTTCAATGCTTAGATGTCATTAAGCGTAGTGTTGGTGCTCTGAAAAGAAAGAGGATATGTGCTAACGTTTAGTAGTTTTTGGGTAAGCTAACACTACGTTAAATGTTTTGTATATGCTGTTTCCCTTCTTTACAATAATTAGGTAATTGGCCACTGAGAAAACTGAAATTCAAGGAGATTAAGTGACTTGACAGGGACTGGATAATAGTAGAACGAGCTGTGAATCCAAGGGCTTTCTGATTTCAAAGCCCGTGTTCTTTAATTTGAATATATCTAGTTTTACTAGATAGTTAACTTATGTTAAAAAAATGAAAATAGTTTTCATTTGCTATTGGATACAGAAGAGTTGGATTCCCAAGTTGATCGAAGTATATAATTAAAATATTCTTTATTAAAATGATTTTAATTGAGAGTTCTTTTGTATGAGATCTCAAACTAGTTAATTTATTTTAAGATGGGAAGTTTTCTTGGTTTGATAGTTTTCTAATTTTTAGGTGAATTTTTAAACATTTTTGCCTTTTTCTTGGAGTTTTTTTTTTAAGGTTGTCCTACTAATGTTATTTTTCATGTTGGGCAATCTGCTGTCATCAGTCTGCTTATAATAGCAATATAAGATGTTAATAATATGGCTTCTCATTCTTAAGGTATCCAGATAAACAATTCTCTTTTAAAAGACATTTTGACCAGTGGGGAAAATATTTTAAAATTTACTTCTCTCTCTCTGTCTTTACTTTTAAGTTAATTTTTACATTGGGTGAAATTAAAAAAAAAAAATAGAGAGACTTCTGTGTTTCAGGATACAAATTTCAGGGAAGACGGTTGGGACTTTTTTTCCCCCAGAATAAAAGTTTATTTACAAAATCAGGAAACTGGTTGGTTTTGGCCTGTGGACAGTGATCTATAGATCCCTGCTAAGAGGCTATGTGAAAAGCATTTTATCTCATTATAAAATCTTTTAAATAGATTAAAATTATAGAAAAAATATAAAGAGGAAAATACACATATGTTGGGAATACTTGCAAAATACTTGAAAAAAGAAGGCAAATTGCTGATTCTAAAAAAAATTTTTGAGTTTCTGGTGTGTGATATAAGAAAGGAAATAATCTTCTAGTGAACTGATTATCTCTGGGTAGTGTGCTTGTTACCAACCATAGTCACTGCTTTACATTATATTTGGTGTGGATTGTATCATATCTGTTGCCAACCATCTCCTGATTGGTTATTGATGTTGACTGTTATTTTAATGGCAGAGGATAGTTATCCCTTTGGTAAAGGCTATTAGCAGCAATGACATATTATAAAGAATCCTGTAAATTTGATGTGGAATAGTGGAAAGAACTCTGTCTCATATTTTGAATACTTATGTTCTATTAAAAATATCACTCTTATTAATGATATTCTGAACCCTCTTTAGTTTTGAAATGTGATGATTCTGGATTCTTTTATGTACTTTAGTTATTTTCAGATACAATTCTATGTAAAGGAATATAACATAGTACAGATAAGTCAACCTATAATGTATTCTATTAGAATATCTATTTTTTTCTGAAGCATATTTGATGAATGGCCAAGATAACATATGCTTATTGTAAAGAGTTGGGGATATTTTTTTTCTTACTCTGTCTCCCTTTGTATATGTATATTGTATATACACATATATATTACTAATGCAGGACCTTAAATAGTAAAGGTGAATTTCTACTTTTTAAATAGTTTATTTTCAACAAAAACTCTAGAAAATTTTTTTAAATTTATTTTTTTCTCATATTTTTTGATTTTTAATTATTCTTAATTATAATGGTACAAATCTGTGAACTGTGGAAGGAATGAATTTAATACATGTATAATGAATAGCTTTTAAACCTACTTTTGGTAACTATCGCATTTTTCTTGGTATGTTGTCAAAGGGAGAAGGGCAGTTCATGCTTTCTTAGGTTTGAAGATTTTAGTCACGGTCATCTTATTTTCAAGCTAACAAAGTTTTCCTTTGGACAGTGAAGGCGGGAAAGAGAATCCTTTTAAACAGACATTTCAAAAACTTCATTATGTCTCTTTTATGTAAATTTTTGATTTTTTTATTCTTATGTAAAAGCTGTTACTTAGACTTGAGTTGGTATTTTTAGACATTCATCAAATTGTCATTTCATTATTTAAAAATCACTCCTTTTCAGGAAATGGATGACTAATATTAATGTCATCATTATCAGGAAATAGCTCAGCATCTGTGTGATATTTTTTAGATGTATTGAAATTCATTTTACAGGTTGGTTTTTATAGCACATCTTAGCTAGTTACTGTGTTATGAAGGAAAGATTCTCCTTACTCCAGCATAATGGAGCTAGCATCATGATCTTAGAGAAGTGTTGAGTGGGAAGAGTTAGTTAGCTGGAAGTAAAAATGGACTGTCAGGAACTGATTTGCCTTCTGAAATTTTGGTTTGTGTTGGCAGGCAGAGAGCAGGATATGAATGATGAAGCAAAGCTGGGGAACATTATTTTTCTTTATTATTGATCTTGATATAATGGAAATTATTTAAAATACTTTCTCACCCTTAAATAGGCTCATGCTTGGACATGATGGAAATTGTGTCTAATAATATGCTTTGGGATACTTGGATTTTGCTTTTGTTTTGGTTTTTAGTCATGTTGCATTAAAAGTAATTTAGTGTTCTGAGATTCACCCTCTTAGGTTTTTATCATGCAGATAGTATCTTTTGTATAAATATAATCTGCTGATAATATGAGAAAAAGATTTGTGTATTTTGTTGACTACTGATTGAACTGTATATGTCTCTTGATGCTACAAAAATATGTGTGTTAATAGCCATGGCTTTTTCTTCCGGTTACATTTTATAATGTAGATAATTTGTTAGGTAATTATGTATTATTTTTGTAGAATAGTGACTAAAACCTTATCAGACAGTTAAAGGTGGAAATTGAATTCTAACCTGGCTTTCTTTTTGATGAAATAGCACTTTGTTATTTTTGTTCTTAAATATAATTTTCATTTTATTTCATGAATGTGTATTACTATGTTAGATGACATAACTTTTTAAAGCAGTAGGTTATTTCTATCTTGAGGAATGTGGTTGCAGAGTTAGCTTTCTTATTTCCATTCTACTGAATAAAGATTAGAGAAAACATTCAGAAATTTCCTTCTATTCAGGTCAAAGATGGAGGTGGAGATCATGTGGTTTTTGTTTATTCTTTTTAGGAACACTTCCCATTTCATTCTATTACTGAATAAGAACATTGTACTCATTTATTCTTACTAAGTTTGCGGAAGATTAGCAACATTTTTTTTTCATGTATTGTCAATGAAATGTACATATGAGACAAAAGTTTTCAAGTCCCTTTTAAATCTGGTTTCTCTTCATCCTCTTTTTGTTTCTATTCAATTACTCATGTATTACATCTAATATTTATTTAACTTGACTATGCTTTAGCTACAAGAGAGCAACTTTATCAGTGTTTCTTCCTAGATGTTCTTTTTTTCCATTGAGCTCCAGTTGCTGTTGTAGACAATACTATGTAGTTGAACATTAATCTGTGTCAGCCTTTCTCAGAATTATTCATCTGAACCAAAGAAGATTAATTATTTGAGTGACTAATTTCTTAATTCTTCCAAAGATATGTAATGGTATGTAATTAGTACCATTCTAGTTGCATAGGAGAGTTATTTCATTACCTACCAAGGATGCCTTAGGGCAGTGATTTTCAAAGTGTGCTCCTGAACCTGGACCCTTTGTCAGAAGGGTCAAAATTATTTTCTTAACAGTTCCAAAACATTATTTGCCTTTTTTATTCCCATTCTCTAGGGAGTGTATGGTGGAGTTTTCCAGAAGTTACATAATGTGTAATAATAGAATAGATTGAATGAAGAAGCAGATACGAGAATCTAATTACCTTCTATAAATACAGCATTAAAGATATTTACAAACAATTTTATTCTTTCTAAGTTTTTGTTTCAGAAAATATTGTTTTCATAAAATATATCTTTCAACATGTGATGGATTTATTTTGTTTATAATTATTAATAAATACAGGCAGTCCTTACTTTGCGTGGTTCCAGAATTTAACAGTTTTGTTAAATAACGTCAGTCCTACATTACGAATCCAGTTTGAATTACCACCGTATATTAGCTGTGAGTAATTGCGTGAAATACATATTCTGATGCTAGCTCTTGAGTTCACAAATCACTATATAAATAAAACATGCACATCACGATCAGTGACCAATCATACTACTTCTTTCAAAGTCTGTCTAGAATTGGTCACTATGCACCTGTTATTCAGTTCATGCACAGAAAGCAAAGCCTGTAATTCTGTTGCCTCCTTATCTCCTGGTGATAAACTCATGTGGTGTATTATGAAAATGGATAATCAAAAGAGTGAATTGGCTAACTTTCAAAGATGAAAGTACAGGAAAGAAACAGAGTGATAATGCTTGAAGTGAAATTTGAATCGAACATAAACGGAGTTGTAGAAGAAGTAGTTGGTCATAGGGATGTTGCCATTTCTGCTCCTTAGGAGAATGTAGATACACAGCCAGAGGAACTCAGGGAAGCGAATTTAGTGATAGAAATGAGGAAAGTGGTTCTGACAGAAAGGATGAAGATGTCCCAGAGGAACACAACACACTTCCCATTAAAGTGCTTCTCAGAGGCGTTTCGCAGCATTGAAAGTGTAAAGGCTGAAGTGTTGAGAGCTGATTCAAACTTAGAAAGGAATTTGACAATTTGCCAAGGCTTAGAAAAGATGCTCGCTCCGTATCTTAAGTAACACAATGAGAAGAATAAGGAAAGCACTATTCAGATTACTCTTGATAAGTTTTTTAAAAAGAAGTAAAACAATTAATTCTCAGTGTTCCTAATGGTTTAGATTACAGTGTACTAAATAAATCTATTTTACTATTTTTTCATTTCCCTCTAAATTATAACTGGCCATAAGAGAGTTTTTAATTTTTTCACAAAAATTTATAAAGGTCACAGGACAGTTGTAAATTTTTTTCATCCAGTATAAGGATCAGTTTGCATAATTTCAGCTTGCACAGTCATTTTTATGGTTCTGCACCACTTTGCTAAGTGTGGACTGCCTATATTTTAAAATTTCTTAGTTTAATTTCTAATACGATAAATAATAGATATAACCTATATAAACATATCTCTGTATGTTTCTCTTTAAACTTGTCTCTTCTATTTTCTGTCCTGATGAAATAGCGTAGCCATCAAGCCTAAAACCTAGGAAATAGTTAGTACTCCTTTATCTCCTTCATAGTTTTCTTTTCTAATTATTTAACAGCTGTTATAGTTATGCCCTTCTCTTCATTCCACGCTGTCTTAGGCACTCATACATCATCCTTCATAGGACATGACTATAATGAGATAGCATGAGGGAGTTGTTTGAGTTGGCAGAACTGTTCTGTATCCTGATTTTGATGTGGTTATATGAATTTATACATGTTAAAAATTACAAACTATTTCTTTTGGTCTTGCCATCATGTGGCATTTAAACATTTCTTTGCCATTCTTTCAAAATAGAGCTTACAGATATGTTGACAAGCACTTAGTACAATGTTCAAGGTATTTTCTTAGGTGCTGAGGAAGACACAAACGTACAGAAGGCATGTTTCTGCCCTGAAAACATTTATATTCTAATAAGATAGAGATAAAAAACACAATAAGATTAATTGTAATTATCTTTTAAGGGCAAAAAAAAAATGCTAGTTTGTGCTTAGGAATGTGCAGGTGGATAATTCTTCATTAAAGAGATGGCATTTGAGCTGAGATTTGGAAAATACATTGATTTTTGGTAGCTAAAAATAGAGACAAAGGACATTCTGATAAGAAGGAAAAATATAGCACGCTGTCCAGATTTGTAAGTTTTCCTATTTATGTCTTAAAAACTTTGGATCTATACTTTGTGAATGCTTACATACTATTTTATTCTATTTTGTGCTCCAAAACACTTAAAAGCATTTTAGTCTGAAGCTCACATTTCTTATAAGTAGTAGTACTATGCCTCTTGAGTATTTTGGAGTTAATCATTTAGTTAGGTCATATTTTGATTCTGATTTTAATGGCTGTGAGGACAGTGAGCTATTTCTAAGCCTCAGTTTGGTCTAGATACTGTCTTAGTGCTTTCAGCCTGCTTTAACAAAATATTTTAGACTTGATAATTAATAAAAAACAGAAATTTATTGCTCACAGTTCTGGAAGTTAGAAAGTCCAAGATCAAAGCACTCTCAGATTTGATGTCTGATGAGGCCCCATTCCTCATAGATGGTGCCTTCTGTGTGTCCTTACAGGGTAGAAGAGGTAAACAGGCTCCTTATGACCTCTTTTATAAGATCACTAATCCCATTCATGAGGGTTCTTCCTCATGATCACCTCCCGAAGGCCCCACCCCTTTATACTATCGCATTGGGGATTAGGTATCAACATATGAATTTTGGGAGGACACAAACATTCAGACCATGAGAAATAGTAAATATGTAAGTAAAAAGCCCCATATTTCTATAAAATTTTCTGTTTATGAAGTAAATTTGAATAAATGAAGTTTTCAGAAGATACAGTCTTATAAAACATTTCCGCAATTCTTCCCACAGTTACCTTTCTCCCATTTTTCATCCTTAGGTGAATGAATCAACTCTGCCTAAAAGCAACAATAATCTTTTCTTCATAGGTTTTCTGTGAAGACCCTGATCGATCGATCTTGCTTTGAGACAATTGATGATTCTTCTCCTGGATTTAACAATTTTGCAGCTATTTTGGAACAGATTCTAAGCCACCGGCTAAAAGGTAAAAGCACAAATGTATTACTTATTCCCCAGCAGCTCTCTTTATAATAAGCTTGAAATTTTAGAAATCATACAGTCAGATGTGACTTAGATAGCAGCCATGCTACATCTTGGGAAACATAAAACTGATTTCAGAATGCCTAGTCTTTGGCCTGTGTCCTTAGAAAAGAATCTCTATTCTCAGATTTACACCTATTTCTGAGATGTATTAAAAATGTCAAGTGTATTAATTGCCACATCCAAGGAACAAAGTCACTTTCCGTAAGTAATTAAAAGAAAAGCATAAATTAAAAGTTAGCCTATCCCAAAAGTTATTAGATAGTATTTTAATCAGTTTACAAAGAAGCATTCCAGGTGTTAAATTTGTTTGTTGATGATCTACTTTCTTAAACTTAGGAATTTTTGAAAATTTTTTAGCAGTAAGTAAAAAAGAAGTTAAAAAAGAGGTACGTAAAAGAGATGCTTAACTTTGGTTTTCTTAAATCAGTTAAGTTTATTTACATTAGAAATATAAATTTCTTAAAATTTAAGGAGTGACATGGGAGATATATTCTCTCTGAATTTAAAAAAGTTTTTACATTAAAAATATATATCTGTAAAATATATTTGATAAAAATCAAGGATTATTTTTCATATAAATCTTAATAACAAATAAGAACTTTATCATATTAATTCCATTATCTAGGTTCCCAAAAGAGACTTGATCATATCATATGTTTTTACTTAACATTTTAACATCTTTACAATCTTAATGATATAGTTTTAAATCAATAATAGTAATCTGCTTTGGTAATATAACTTACCAAACAGAATTTTAAGTATAATCTGAGGGTTAATTCTATTCCGTACTTTTTGATGCTGAAAGCATCCCGGTTTTGCTGTAAGTATTTAAATCAGTCGAGCAGTCCTGTGGGCTCAAAGCAAAGCATTGAACTTAATTACATGGGAGAAAAAAATCTGAATTCATTCAGCCCTTTGCAGTTTAAGATGGGGTCCATAAAATTACTGACACTTTTTTGGTTAAAATTTGGTTATTTTGCCTTTTAAAAGGGTTATTTTTTCCTTATTATTGCTTTTCTATATTTCCTAAATCTTCTGCTAGTAATATGTTACCTTTTATAAGAAAATAAATTTTTTATAAAAGCAAAGGATATGGAAAGTATTTCATATTTTGTGATATTGTCAGGGTTACTATACTGTGTGGTGATCATATTTTTAAATTTTATTCATAAATTTATAAATAATATCTCACTAAAAATACATGGAATACAATAGACCTTGACATACTTTAATGTTCACAAGCATTTTATCTTAAGATCTAATCCCATGATTTGGCATACCATTTAACATATGATTCTCTCACAAAATACATAAAAAACTATTATTAGAAAACAGGTCATGTTGAGATTTTCATGAGTATTTGGGCAGACTCACTACCATGTAAGTGGACCCCTTCTGCACACTAGTCTGCCATCTTCTGGGTTGTGCCTCAGCAAAATATAGATTATAAACCTTCAGAATTGCTTCTAAACAATTAAATCTATTAATGTTATTTCTCAAAAATACTATAATGAAAATAGAATACCTAGTTGACTTGTGGATAGTAATTCCATCTGTGTGACTAAGATAGTAAGAAAGCTAATACAGGAAGATTTATGTTAACTTTTTAAGCTGGATAAGATTAACAGTTCAAAGTGTGTTTTAAAAGAAAACTTTCTGTAAATTGACTATTGTGGTCACTGTGATTGGTATATATAGATACGAATTGTGAAATCATCTATAACTTTTGAGATGAGATTTTTAAAGACTCAAGTATCTGAAAAAAAAAAGACTCAGGTATCTGGAACTTTCATATATTATTTCCCATTTTTTAGTATTTTGATATATAACAAATTGCTTTTACTTTTGGAATTATTGTGATAATACACTCTGTTCACTTAAGATTTAGTTATATGGCAACTAATTTTTCTAATATTTTCCTTTATAGAAGTACAAATTAAAAATAAATAATGAGTTTATTTATGAGATTTACTTTTCTACAGCTACTGCCTATTTTTGAAGTAAAAAGGCATTTGGTTTAAACATTAAATTTTTTCAGAGAAAGATTAAATATCCTTCAGACACAGTATAGGCCGTGCTGACACAGGTAAAGTGAAAAACTGCGACAGTTATCTATTTAATTCACTCTAAAAGTCCTGTTGAAGAAAAGGAGGCTTTTTAAATAATATACATTGATCTTATTTGCAGTAATCCCTCAGTAAGATGATGATCTTACTTCTCTGGAATATACCTGAGAAGTAGGAATTAATCACAGAATATTAGAATTGATGGAGACCTTAGTTCAGGTTCTTCAGGTTCTTCAGTGTAGTAATTTTTGAACTTTTATTTATTTATCTTAAAGCATAATATTTCTCTCCTCTCACCACCCCCACCGCCCCTAATAAAAGCCACTACAGAAGCTGGATATGTAAGTGGAACATTTTGTTGAAGCCAAGGGTGGGGAAGTCAGATGTTTTGCTTGCTCAGCAACAATTGCACTCTGCTCTGAAACTCCACAGCACTACTTCAGGTAGCTTGAAAGATCACAGATTGAGAAACATGACTTTTTTCTAGTTTCTCTCCTTCTGAAGCAATCCACTTAACAATTTTTCTAAGGGGTGGACAGACAGTCTTTTCTTTAATACTTCTGATCTCTGGGAACTATGTAGAGCAGTCTGTCACATTTTTGGATAGTTTAGATTGTTAGAAAATTCTTAAGTACATGAAACCAATCTATCTTATGCTTTGATCTTTTTTTCCTGCTATTTTTTTCAAATGTGAACCTAATAAAATATTAGAATATTACTATTATATAACCCTTTCTCTCATAGAACCCTTTCTCTCAGTTCCCCCTTTCTCTCTCTCAGATAAGACATCCCTAGTTTCTTCAATCTTCTATAACCGCCACAGTCTTAGTTATTCACTGATGCGTTAGTATTGTTCTGAAAATCTGGTTCTCAGAGCTGAGTAAAGTACTTCAGATAGGCTAAACTCTGTATTAGATAGAATTTAAGACTACATTGACTTTTTGTTTGCCCCGTCACAATTTTGGCTCTCATTGAAATTGAGGCCAAGTAAAATCCCAAGGCTTTTAGTTGAATTTTTAGTTTTAGTTTTCTTAATTAGTTTGCCTGAGCCGATGTTTGATAGAGATAAATGCAATATTATTTCTTTCATTATCTACTTCAGAAATGAATGAGGTGGCTATTAAAATGCAAATAAATGGAAAGATACCCATGTTCATGGATTGGAAAAATTAATATTGTTAAAATGTCCATACTGGGCGATTGAGGCAGGAGGATCACTTGAGCCCAGGAGTTTTAGGTTATAGTGAGCTATGATCTCACCACTGTACTCCAGCCAGGGCAACAGAGTAAGACCCTTTATCAAAAAAAAAAAAAAAAAAAAGGCCATGCTACCCCCTACCCAAAGCTATCTACATATTCAGTGTAATCTCTATCAAAATTCCAATAACATTTTTCATAGAAATAAAAAGATAGTACTAAAATTTATATGAAACCACAAAAGACCCCAAATAGCCAAAGCAGTCTTGAGCAAAAAGAACAAAGCTAGTGGCATCAAACTGCTTGACTTCAAAATATACTACAAAACTATAGTAATCAAAACAGCATGTTACTGGCAAAGAAATGGACTCATAAACCAATGGAACAGAATAGAGAGCCCAGAAATAAATCTGTGAATTTATGGCCCATCAATTTCCAACAAAGCTTCCAAGAACACGTAATAGGGAAAGAATGGCCTCTTTAATAAATAGTGTTGGGACAACCAGATATCCACATGTAGAAGAATGTAATTAGACCCTTACCTTACACCATATAAAAAAATCAACTCAAAATGGATTAAGGACTTAAATGTAAGACCTGAACTAAATCTACTAGAAGAAAACATAGGAGAAGAGTTCCATGACATTGGTCTGGGATATGGTTTTTGGATGTGACACCGAAAGCACAGGCAACAACAGAAAAATAAATAAGTGGAATTACCTCGAACTAAAAAGCTACTGTTTAGACAAGGAAACAATGAACAGAGTAAAGAAATGGGAAAAATATTTACAAACCATATATCTGATGAGGGGTTAATATAAAAAATATATAAGGAACTCAAATCAGTAGTAACAAAATCTGATTAAAAAATGGGCAAAGGACCTGAATAGACATTTCTCAAAAGAAGACATGAGAATGGCCAACAAGTATATGAAAAGGTGTTCAACATCACTAATAAGCAGAGAAATGCAAATTAAAACCGTGAGATGTCACCTCACACCTATTAGAATGGATATTATCAAAAAGACAAAAGATAGCAAGTGTTAGAGAGGATATGGAGAAAAGGGAACCCTTGCACACTGTTAGTGGGAATGTAAATTTAGTATAGCCATTATGGAAAACTGTATAGAGGTTCCTTAAAAAATTAAAAATAGAACTGCCATATAATCCAGCAATCCCACTATATCCAAAGGAAATGAAATCAGTATCTCAAAGAGTTATCTGCACTCCCACGTTCATTGCAGCATTATTCACACTAGCCAAGGTATGGAATTAACCTAATTGTCCATCTACTGATTAGTGACTAAAGAAAATGTGGTATAAATTCACAATGGAATAATATTCAGCCTTAACAAAGAGGGAAGTCCTGTCATTTGCAACAACCTGGATAAACCCAGAGGACATTAGGTTAAGTGAAAATAAGGTAGACATAAAGATAAATAAACCTGATCTCACTTATATGTGGAATCTAAAAAAGTCAAACTCATGGAAGTAGAGAGTGAAATGGTGGTTACCAGGCCCTGGAAGGTGGTAGTTGGGGAGATGTTGGTTAAAGGATACAAAATTTTGATTAGATAGGAAGAAAAAGTTCAGGAGATCTATTGTATAACACCGTGACTATAGTTAATAACAATATGATGTATATTTGAAAATTTCTAAGAGATTATATTTAAATGTTCTCACCACAAAAAAATAAGTATATGAATGTTACGGTCTGGATGTGTCCCTACAAATTCATGTGTTGGAAACTTAATCTCCAAGTGCAGCAGTGTTGGGAGGTGGGGTCTTTTGGGAGGTTTTTAGGTCCTGAAAGGCTCCATCCTCATCAATGGATTAATGCCCTTTATAAAAGGGCTTAACAGAGGGAGTTTGTCCTTTTTTGCATTTCCACCTTCTGTTGCCTGGAAACAGCATTCCTCCCTTCTGGAGGATGCAGCATTCAAAGTACTACCTTTTCGGCAGAGACTGGACCCTCACCAGACATTGAACCTGCCAATGCCTTGATCTTGGACTTTCCAGGCCTCAGAACAGTGAGAAATAAATTTGTTTGTTTTTTGCTTGCTTGTTCTGTTTCATTTGAGACAGAGTCTTGCTCTATCACCTGGGCTAGAGTGCAGTGGCATTATCATAGCTCACTGCAACCTCAAACTCCTGGGCTCAAGCTATTCTCCTGTCTCAGCCTCCCAAGTAGCCAGGACTACAGGAATGCACTACCACACCTGGCTAATTTTTGTATTTTATCTAGAGACGGAGTCTTGCTCTTCCTCAGGCTGGTCTCAAACTCCTGGCCTCAAGTGATCCTCCTGCCTGTGCCTCCCAGTGTGCTAGGATTACAGGTGTGAGCTACTGCCCTGCCACAAAATAAATTTCTGTTCTTTATAAATTACCCAATATCAGTTGTTCTGTTATAGCAACATACAGTGGACTGAAACAATGAGGGAATGCATAGGTTAATTAGCTCACTTTAGCCATTTCACAATGTATACATATTTTGAAATATGTACATGATAAATATATAGAATTTTTGTCAATTTAAAATTTTTTGAAAATAATTTTAAAAAATAAACAATAAATAAAATTCTAAGCTTATTTCAAAAAAGAAAAAGAAAAAGGAAAAGAGCCTAGCTAGTGAAGCTAGAAAATATGGTATGTATTGGTAATATTAAGAAATCTTAGGAATTGGTTGGATGTGGTCAGTAGAAAGCTGAGGACTGGAGTGATGCAGAGATTCCAGCTTGGATGTGGCCATTACCCAGGGAAACTGAAAAGGAGGAACATGTTTGGGGAAAGGGAAAATACTGAGGTTGGTTTTGAACATTGAGGAAAAAAAGATAGAAGAAAAAGAAAGAGTAAGAAAAGGAAAGAAAAAGGGAGAGAGAAGGACAGAAAGAGAAGGAAAAGAGCAAAAAGAAGAGAAGTTGGAGAGATATGCTCATTTCCTAAATCAGCGTTAGTTTTAGTCAAAGTTAAGTTGGTAGTTTCAAAAACGCTAATTCTTTAATGTCATATAAAGAGGAAAACCAGTTGATTTGCTTTTAACTTATCAGTTGTATTATTATTTATCACTATATTCCCTGAAATCTTATGCATCACTTAAAGTACTTAAATTTCAGATTACTCATTCAAAACCATACCGTAACAGATCAAGTATAAACGTGTTTATTCATTTATTTATTCAACTGTATTTATTGAGTGCCTACTATATGCTATAACTTTTCCCTATTTCTCTCACTAAGCACAACCAAGAACTTTGGGCATTATTTGTAAAACAAACAAGAAGAAACTGAAAGGTACAGAGTAGAAGAAAGACTGGCCAAGGACCTTGAGACCCTAGAAATGACACAGTAGTGGATTCACAATTGCAAAGATGTGAAAACAACCCAAGTGCCCATCAATACATGAATAGATTAATGTGGTATATGTATACTATAGAGTACTACTCAGCCACAAAAAACAATGGTGATCTAGCACCTCTTGTATTATCCTGGATAGAGCTGGAGCCTATTCTAAGGGACATATCACAAGAATGGAAAAACAAGCACCACATGTACTGACCATCAAATTGGTATTAATTGATCAATACTTAAGTGCACATATAGTAGTAACATTCATCGAGTGTTGGGCAGATGGGAGGGAGAAGGAGGGGATGGGTATATACACACCCAGTGGGTGTGGTGCACACCGTCCAGGGGATGGACATGCTCGAAGCTCTGACTCGGGTGGGGCAAAAGCAATATATGTAACCTAAACATCTGTACCCCCATAATATGCTGAAATAAAAAAAAATTAAAAAGAAAACTTAGAACTTCATGAGTGAAGAATGAGCAACAGAAATAGTAAATATCTGAGTGAATAGAGCAGATTTTTTTCTCCTCTTAAGGCCTTTTGAATATGACTCTTTAAAGCAAAAATTACAGTATTGCTGGGCAAGCTTTCAATGGTTTTATATGTAACACAAGTGACGTTTAGAACAAAGGCTGGAAACTAAAGGGAGCTATATGGTTATATATTTTACTTGAAATGGTAAAATATTAACTCTAAATAGACTGTTAAAGGTTAGGTATTATATTCCTTAAAGGAGTGACTATAAAAATACTAAGATTTAGCCAGAAAGCCAATAAATAAATTAAAATAATTTAAGTAAAGAATAAAGAAAATTTATGGAGATGAAGTTGGATATTTACATGTTAAACAGCAGGTCAGTATCCAGCAAGACAGAACAAATCTGAAGTATGTATGCAGCTAACAACAGAGCTCCAAAATCTTTGAAGGTATAGAACTGACAAGAGAATTAGGAAATAGAAAAATCCACAATTACAGTTGGCAACTTTAACACTCTTCCCATAATAATCAATAGACCAAGTAGACAGAAAATCAGTAAGGCTATAAAAGATCTGAACAACATTATCAACCAACTGACTTAATTGATATTTATAAAACAACCTAATATTTATAATTGACATTTATAAAACACTCCTGGATGGCAGAATATATATTTTTTTCAAGGGCAAATGGAATATTCAAAAAGATAGAACTTATTCTGAGCCATAAAACAAACCTCAGCAAATTTAAAAGAATTGAAATCATACAAAGTATGTTCTCTGACAGTAACAGAAATTAAGAACAAAAAGATATCTGAAAAGTCACCAAATATTTGAAAATTAAAAAACATTTTTAAAATAACTTAGAAGTCAACAAGGAATTTTCAAAAAAAAAATTAGAAAGTATTTTGAACAGGATGAAAAATTAAAATGTGTCATATCAAAATGTGTAGGATGCAGTTAAAGCAGTACTGAGAGGGAAATTTAAAGCATTAAAAACTTATTTAGAAAGCAATTCTAAAGTTACTAATCTAATCTTCCACCTTAAGAAACTAAAAAAGAGAAAATTAAACACAAAGCAAGCAGAATGAAGGAAATAATAAAGGTAAAAGAGATCAATGAAATTAAAAAACACAAAATAAATCTGACATGAGTGGCTGATTGCTTGAAAACATTTGTAAAATTTATGAACTTCTAGATAGACTAAGAAAATGAGAGAGGTTGCAAATTACCAATAAGAAGAAAGAAAGAGGGTGTTGTCACTATAGGCCCTACATTCAAAGGATAATAATTGAATACTGTGAACTCTAACCATAAATTTGACATTGTGGATGAAATGGACCAATTTCTTGAAGGACAAATCCTAACAAAACTTACGAAGAAATAGATAACAAGAGTAGTCCTACACCTATTAAAGAGGTTAAATTAGTATTTAAAAACCTTCCAACAAAGAAGATTCTAGGCCTAGATGTTTTTTGGTGTTACTGTGACCAGCCATTAAAGAAAGAATACTAATCCTATTCAGCTGTTTCCAGAAAAATAGGAGAGAACAGTTCCCAACGCATTTTATGTGGCTGGCATTAGCCTGATACAAAATTAAACAAAATATTACAAGAAAAGGAAATTACAGGCATACTGTAGATATATTGTGGGTTTGGTTTGAGACTACCACAATAAAGTATATCTCTCAATAATGCAAGTCACACAAATTTTTTGGTTTCCCAGTATGTAGAAAAGTTATGTTTATACTGCACTGTAGTCTATTAAGTGTGCAATAGCATTGTATCTAAAAAACAATGTACATACCTTAATTAAAAAATACTTTATTGCTAAAAAGTGCTAATCATCATCTGAGCCTTCAGTGAGTTGTAATCTTTTTACTGATAGAGGGTCTTGCCTCTATGTTGATGGCTGCTGACTATCAAGGTGGTGGCTACTGAAGGTTGGGAGTAGCTGTGGCAATTTCTTAGAATAAAACAACAATGAAGTTTGCCACATTGATTGACTCTTCTTTTCATAAGAGATTTGTCTGTAGCATGCACTGCTGTTTGATAGCATTTTACCCACAGTAGAACTTCTTTCAAAATTGAAGTCGGTCCTCTCCAACCCTGCCGCTACTTTATGAACTAAGTTTATGTAATATTCTAAGTCCTTTGTTGTTATTTTAACAATATTCACAGCATCTTCACCAGGAATAGATTCCATCTCAAGAAACCACTTTCTTTCTCATCCATAAGAAGTAACTCCTCATCTGTTAAAGGTTTACCATGAGATTGGAGCAATTCAGTCACATTTTCAGGATCCATTTTTTAATTATAGTTCTTTTGCTGTTTCCACCACATCTGCAGTTACTTCCTCCGCTGAAGTCTTGAACCCCTCAAAGACATCCATGAAGGTTGGAATGAACTTCTTCCAAACTCTTGTGAATGTTGATATTTTGACCTCCCCCTCATGAATCATTAATGTTCTCAATGACACCTAGAATCCTTTCCAGAAAGTTTTGAATTTACTTTGCCCAGATTTATCAGGAATCACTACTATGGCAGCTATAGCCTTAACAAAGTGTATTTCTTAAGTAATAAGACTTGAAAGTTGAAATTACTCCTTGATGCATGGGCTGCAGAATGGATGTTGTGTTAGCAGGCATGAAAACAACATTAATCTCCTTGTATATCTCATCAGAGCTTTTGGGTGACCAGAAGCATTGTCAATGAACAGTAATATTTTGAAAGGAATCTTTTTTCTGAGCAGCAAGTCTCAACAGAAGGCTGAAAATATTTAGTACACCATACTATAAACAGATACATTGTCATCAAGGCTTTGTTGTTCTATTTATAGAGCTCAGGCAGAGTAGATTTAGCATAATTCTCAAGGACTCTAGGATTTTTGAAATGATAAATGAGCACTGGCTTCAACTTAAAGTGATCAGCTGCATTAGCACCTAAGAAGAGTCAGCCTGTCCTTTGAAACTTTGAAGCCAGGCATTGACTTTTCTATAATTATGAAAATCCTAGAGGACATCTTTTTCTAATATAAAGCTGTTTTGTCTACATTGAAAATCTGTTATTTAGTGTAGCCACCTTCATCAAAGATCTTAGCTAGATCTTGTATAACTTGTTGAAGTTCCTACACCAGTACTTGCTGCTTCACCCTGCACTTTTATGTTACAGAGATGGCTTCTTTCCTTCAACCACATGAACAAACCTCTCCTAGCTTCTGCCTTTCTTCTGCAGCTTCCTCACCTCTCTTAGCTTTCATGGAATTGAAGAGAGTTAGGGCCTTCCTTTGAATTAGGTCTTGGCTTAAGGGCATGTTGTGGCTGCTTTGATCTTCTATCTAAAATTTCTCTGTATCAGCAATAAAGCTGTTTTGCTCTTTTATCATTTGTGTATTCACTGGAGTAGTGAATTTCCTTCAAGAACTTTTCTTTTGCTTTCACACGTTGGCTAACTGTTTGGCACAAGAGACCTGGCTTTCAGCCTATTTCGGTTTTGGACATGCCTTACTCACTAAGCTTAATCATTTCTAGCTTTTGATTTACCGTGAGAGACTTGTGACTCTTCCTTTCATTTGAACACTTAGATGCCATTATAGGGTTATTCCTTGGCCTAATTTCAATATTGTGTTTCAAGGAATAGGGAGGTTTGAAGAGAGGGAGAGAGACCCAGAGGAATGGCCAGTTAGAAGAGTAGTCAGAACACACGGGGTGTGGTTCACTGTGTTCCAAAACTATTACAATAGTAACATCAAAGATCACTGATCACAGATCACCATAACAGGTACAATAATAATGAAGTTTGAAATATTCCAAGAATTACCAAAATGTGTCACAAAGACATGAAATGAGTACACGCTGTTGGAAAAATGGCACTGATAGACTCGCTGGGCACAGGGTTGCCACAAACCTTCAATTTGTAGAAAATGTAACATGCAAAGCACAATGAAGTGAAATGCAATAAAATAAGGTATACCTCTACATAACAATACTTCTCATTGACATATACACTAGAATCTTCAATAAAATATTAACAGATCAAACTCTGGGATGCAAGGATATTTGAGTATTTGAAAATCAAAATATTTCATTTTATTAACAGACTAAAGAATAAAAATCACAGGATCATATCAATAGATGCATAAAAAAGCATTTGACAAAATTCAAAATTCATTTAGGTTAAAAACTCTCCACCAGTAAGGAATTAAAAGAAAACTTCCTTAGAGTGCATCTACAGAACTTTATAATATTTATCAACTTTGATACTGACATTTTGGATGGGTAATTCTTCACTATGGATTGGAAATCTCAATATTGTTAAGTTGTCAATTCTCTTCATATTGATTTGCAACCTCAAAGTTATAGAAGGCTTTTTTATAGCTATCAAACTGGTTCTAAAATTTATGTGATTGTATATATAAGCAAAGTAACTAAAATAGGCAAAACAATTTCACAAAGGAAAACAAAGTTGGAGACTTGAACTATCTGTTTTCAAGACTTACTGTTGAGATACAGTGATCAGTGTATTATTGGTGAAACCTTATACATATAGATCAGTACAATGGAATAGAGAGTTGAGAAAAAGATCCATACAAATATGCTTGATTTGATTTGTTTTGACAAAGATGCAAAGGCAATTTAATGGAGAAATGATAAACTTTTTCAAAAAATTATGCTGGAACAATTGGATACCTGTGTGCAAAAAATGAACCTTATCCTATACCTCACATTATATATGATATTTAACTCAAAATGGGTTATAGGCCTAAATTTAAAGTGTAAAAGTATAAAATTCTTAAATAAACATGTAGAATCCTTTTGTTATTTTAAAGTAGGCAAACAGATTTTAGACATAACAACAGAAGTACAGTTCATAATAGAAATAATGGTATGTTGGACCTCCTCAAAATTAAGAACTTTTACCCCTGAAAGACCGTTAAGAGAATGATAAGACAAGCCATAGACCAGGAGAAAATATTTGCAAATCACATATCTGACAAAGAAATTGTATCTGGAATATGCAAAGAATAGGAATAGTTTGAAAACAACTCAGTTTTAAAATGTGCAGAAGAATTGAACAGATACTTTACCAAAGATACACAAATGGCAAGTAAACAAATGAAATTAGGGTCAACATCATTAGTAATTAGGGAAATGCAAATTAACACCACAAAGAAGTATCGCTGCACACCTATATCAAGTTCTGCTGGGGATGGGGAGCAATTGGAAGTCTCAGACGTTGCTAGTGGGAGTGCAAAATGGTATAGCCTCTTTAGTAAACAGTTGGTCAATTTTTTGTAAAGTTAAATGTACTCTTATTTCCCAGCCATCCTACTGTTTTACTCAAGAGAAATGAATACTTAAGTTTACACAAAAACTTGTTTATCGCAGTCTTATTCATAAATGTCAAAAACTAGAAACGTTCTACATATCCTTCATGTGATGAATGGATAAACTGGTCTATATCCATACAATGAATAAACTCAGTAATGAAAAGCAAAAACACCATTTCCACATACAACAACATGGATAAATTTCATTTATGTGACTTTATAAAAAAGACCAAACTATAGTGTCAGAGAATAGATCAGTGGTTACTAGGATTAGAGGTTGGGGAGGGCCATGGGGTTTGACTATGTAGCATCAGCATGAAGGGTTTTTTGGTTGGTGGAACTGTCACATGTCTTATGGTTATGGTTACATGACTTTCTGCATTTTTCAAAACTCATAGAAATGTATACCAACAGTGAACTTACTATTGGTTAAAAAATAAATTTATAACTCCTTCAAATTCTGTTGCTTCTCATTAAAACATTTTAAAATGGGGAAGATCTCATTTTTTATTATAATACATAAGATTCCAACTCCTTGATCCCCACTTACTTTGGGAGGCTGGATAGTTTGTCATAGAGCACAGTAAAAAGCAGCCCCAAGGAATATTCCTTTGCCATCACCCTTTTATATTTTTCTTGGCTGAATGTAATTCCTACTTTTCCTCTGCTTTGGAAATGAGTCATAGCCTGAGTTCCCTATTCTTTTTGTGAAGCTTTAAATTTGAAACTTTGCATATACTTTCCACTTCTTTTTTTTTTGTTTTCCTCACCTGCCCCGACCCCTGCTGTCCCCAACTCCCACCACTTTTTATATACATACATAGTCTATTCTGTTTATCCTATTCATTCTCTTACTCAGAAACCTGTGTTGGGGGCTTAGAATACAAAGATTAACAAGGCATGCTTTCATTAACAAATAATGATGTGTCGTAGTGTCATCAAGTCATGACAGAACTATGAGCGTGATGTAGCACAAAGGAGCAAATAATCCTTTCTGCTTGAATGAGTCAGGGATGGCTTCACAGGGGAAAGAGACATAAAAGTGCCTCAAGTGAAAATTATAGTTTAATTCTTTAAAATGTCATCTGTGACTTTGATTATTTATAGACTAGTAGACCAGTTAAAGAAAAACATGAAATTTAGCAATAAAGTGGTTAGAAATAATCATGTAAACTTCAGCTAGATGGTGTGAGGATGGGATATATTAGTGAATTTTGTAGAGGTTATATAGAAAATAATTAATTAAAAAGGAAAAGCTTCTGAGTGTCCTGGAGAACTACAGACTATCAATTAGTAACATACCACTTTTTAAAGAAAAAAAGGATCAAGTATAATAAGACATTATGTCAAATCTATAAACTAATCTGCTAATTATTAACATTTGGCTTGTGGACTTTCATTCGCTTTAGATTTTGCATTGATTCTGAACATTTCTTCCCCGGTTATATTCATGCACAGCTAATCTTTTTTTCCCCTGAAGTTACTGTGCTCTAGGTTCATCAGTTTTTTTTTTTAATTTTTCTTGGCTGTACCAGGTACATTCCACCACAGTGCACCATTACACTGGCTGTTCCCTGGGTAAGGAGCACACTTCTTCCAGTATCTGAACAGTTAACTCCTTCATCTGTTTCAAAACTACTCAATGAATTTAACCCTTCCACTATATTTTAAATTATAAATAATCTTCCCTCTTTTCATCCCCAAGCACTTCTCACCTCTTTACCCTGCATTCCTTTTTTTTAAGTCTTAACTTTTAACATACTGTGTAATTTATTATGATTATTATTTATTGTCTTTCTTCACCTTCACTAAAATGTAAGCTTTACCAGGGCTAAAAGCTTCGCCTCTACTGAAATATAAGTTTCACCAGGGCTAAGTTCTTCATTTGTTTTGTTCATTGATGTATCCCAAATGTCTAGAACAGTGCTTGAGATATGGTAGACACTCAGTGAATGTGTGTTGGAAAATTGAATATTTAATGCAAGAGTAATAGTCCCTATATTTTTTTCTAATAGCACTTGGATTCAGACTCTTAAGAGGAGTTAGAATTCCTAGTTAGAACTTGACATTTTAGAATTTTTGTAACCCAGTTGAACTGTTATGATACCTAAGCATTGCTCAGGAACTCTGGCTGGAACCTCAAAGCTCTTCCTGATTTAGATGATAAATAGTCACCTCCCTATGAGGCCATCTTTTGAAGTACAGTGTAAACACTGTTAGAAACAATGAGTAAAGATAAACCTGTCCATTGGCTTTGAGTTTTCTTTGTTCATTTTTGTAGGTTTTCCAACTTTTGATTCTTGGTTTGCACACAAAATGAGACTTGAATTGTTTCTGTGGTAACATATGAACACAACTCATTTAACAAAAACCCATATATTCAGGCCAAAACATGATACCAGAGATAAGAAATTGGCTCTGAAGGTCACCAAAGTTTGGCTTTTAGACAATGGACAAGGCCACTCTGAGAAACACTCTTTTAAGTTACATACTTAGAAATTTAGGACAGCTGCAATAGATTTTATATCTCAGAAAATCATAATATTCATGTAATTCTTGAAGCATCCAGGGTTATATGTACCATGATGAATTTGATTCAGTGTTTTAAACTGCACAGTGAATAAAATTAACCTCTATATTAATGTTTTATAGTAAATTTAAAGTTTAGGAGTAAATAGGTATTATAACTACATAGATTCTAAAAACAAAGTTTTAATCTCTAAAGCATTTATAGTGGAAAAGGTTAGTAACTGGAAAAACTTAAATATCACTCAAATTTCTGTACTTTTATATATCCTTTTCAATCAAAATCATATTCTTATACTTTACTCTTAAGCTTGTAGCACTCATCATTTTTTGTTTTTCTAATGCCTTTTGGGAAGGCTCTCTCTTCATTTTAAAAATTTTATCCAATAACTGCTGAATAAATAAGTTGATTTTGTTTGCATTCCTATTAATAGTCTACTATATTAGAAAAAAAGAAAGAAAAAGTTCTGTTATGATTCCTTAACCTTTTTCTCTCTGTGTAGTATGTCTTCTTGGGCTGCCAGTCATTTTTGCGTTTGCTCTTCCTCCTACTCCTCATAAAAGTCATGAGACATTCAAATATAAAGCAATAGGAAGTATTAATAAAAACTTCCAGAAATCCCAGATATAACTGTAGCTGGCAAGTTTGTCCATCTACCATCGTATGTATGTCGCATATGTGTATACATATGAATGTATGTATATTTTTTCTTTGTTATCTGTATTTTAGCCTTAGTATATTGCAGGTGTCTTTTCATGGCCATATTTATATTTTCCATTTTTTCTGTTTTAATATTTTAAAAATTGAAATAAAATTTACGTAACATAAAATTATAACCATTTTAAAGTACACAATTCAGTGGTTTTTAGTATATTCACAGAATAGTGCAACTATTACTACTATCTGATTCTAGAAAATTTTCATCACCCCAAAAAGAAACTCCCTACCCATTAGGTGGTCATTTCTCTTTCTCCCCTTCCCCCATCTCCTGGCAACCACTAATTTACTTTCTATTCCTATGAATTTACTTATTCTGGACGTTCCATATAAATGGAATAATAAATTATGTGGCCTTTTGTGTGCGGCTTCTTTATTTAGCATAATGTTTCCAAAGTTCATTCGTGTTGTAGCATGTATCAGTACTTAATTTTTTTATGGCTGAAGAATATTCTATTGTATGGATATACCACATTTTGTGTATCCTTTTATCAGTTAATGGACATTTGGATTGTTTCCACTTTTTTTCTCTTATGAATAATGCTTCTGTAAACATTCATGTACAAGTTTTTGTTTCTACATATTTTTTATTGTCTTGGATATATTTCCATTTCATTTTTAACAGCTACATAATGTTTAATATATAAATGAACCATAAGTAACTTCCTGTTGATTTTTCCCAAATTTTCCTTTTCATAAACGTGCTGTTATATGTCACTGAACATCTTTACATTGTTGTCTAATTTCTTTAAAATTATTTCCTAGTAATCAGAATAGGTAATGATTCTTAGAATTATAATTACTAAAATAAAAAGATAATAACATTTTGAATTCAATATACATTGCTAAATTGTCTACCAGAAAGGTTGTACCAACAGTAATGTATGTGATTGTTATTTTTTTCCCATATCTCATTTTACTGTTATTATTAATATTTGGTTTTTAATTTTATTGGGGAAAGTATCTTTTTTGGTCTTCTATCATATATATATGAGTATCTTGTTATTTTAATTTATATTTATAAGTGAAATTGAATGTATTTTCATTTTATTAACCTTTTTAAAAATTTTCTGCCTTGCCTATATCTTTTGTTTAGTGAGTCTTTTTAATTACCCCAGGATAGGAAAAAACTCTTTATATCATGTGGAACTGGTTTTTATATAGTCCATTTTTATCAATAATGATCTTTTTTCTCCCTTGAGATTAGTCTTTTTACATGATTACTCTTGGTAGTTTATTATTTTATTTCATACTTTTTTTCATTTGAAAGTTTATGATTTCTGTTTTAAAACATATGAAATAGTTGTATCTTAGTTTTATGTCATTTTAAGTGTCTAAAATTCTATAACATATTGTCCCCACATACGTGATTACTTGCTTCTGTTTGAGTCTTATTATTGTTGTAGTACTCTCAATTACCATGTTTGGTATAGGTATCTCTGGGTGAAAAGCAAAAACAAAAATAAAAACTCAAGTATTTATACTTATTAGGAGACATAGACAAAATGGTCTTTGTATTTTATAATCAAACTAGAAATTTCAAAGTCATTTTAATTCCCCAATTTAAATATTTGCTTATTTACAGAATGAGAGATTTATTAATGGTTTTAAACTTTGTTACTTTGGGGAATTATTCAGGTTTATTTTACATGAAGTTCACTTTCAAAACCCCTTAAAATTAAATGATCCAAAGTTTAGAATTGGGGCGAGGCCTAGTGGCTCAAGGCAGGAGGATTGCTTGAGGCCAAGAGTTCGAGATCAGCCTGGGTAAGAGCAAGACCCTGTCTCTACAAAAAAATAGAAAAAATTAGCTGGGCATGGTGGCATGTGCCTGTAGTCCCAGCTACTCAGGAGGCTGAGGCAGGAGGATTGCTTGAGCCCAGGAGTTGGATGTTGCAGTGAGCTATGATGATGATACTGCATTCTAGCCCTGGGTGACAGAGCGAGACTCTGTCTCAAAAAAAAAAAAAAAAAAAATTATAATTTGCTTCGTGGGAGGGGAGTACCTTCTCCAAGCCAAAAAGAAGAAAATATTATGAGAAGTCTTAAATAAATTCTACTGTTGATAAAATTGTCAGCCAGGTGTCATGGCTCACGCCTGTAATCCTAACATTTTGGGAGGCCAGGGTGGGAGGATCACTTGAGGCCAGGAGTTTGAGACCGGCCTCGGCAACATAGCAAGACCCCATCTCTAAAAAAAAATAAAAAAATTAGCTGGGTGTGGTGGCACTGGCCTGTAGCTCTAGCTACTTAGGAGGATGAAGCAAGAGGATCACTGGAGCCCAGGAGTTTGAGGTTACAGTGAAACTATGATCACACCACTATATTCTAGCCTAGGAGACAGAGTGAGATGAGATCCTATCTCAAAAAAATTGTCTAAGATATTTTTGAATATCTTTTTTTAATATGAGAGAGAGTTTAAGAAGTTTTTGATTCTACCAGGTAGTCCAATTTCTTGGCTTTAACAGGTATTGAAGGTCTCTGATGGTAGTTCATGTTTATTTATGTTTATTCCCCTTTGAGTTTCTGCCAAAAAAATAATGACACATTTCTGATTTGACCTTGTGATTTTTGCAAATGAGCATAAACAATGTATAGTACTTGTAATTATCAAGCCATACTTTATTTTCAGTCATGGAGAGTTGCTTTCTTGTTAATTTTGTTATGTAAATTCAGCAACAGTTTTGGTCACTTTCCTGCTCTAATATTGCTCATTTAAGGGAAGTAAATGTTTCTTATTTTATAAGACAGAGATTACACAATTTAGTGGACTTCATTTTCGGCAAGTATCATGATAATCTCAGTTCCTACATCTTTCTGATTTTCTAATTTCAGTGAATTATTCTCAGAATCATTTATAAATTCATGGTATTGTTGTCTCTTTTCGTTAAGAAAAACAAAATCACTACAAGGTACTTTTCTAGAAGTCTAATGCTGCATTCCCATTCCAATGTATAATTGGGGTTTTCTAATATATACCATGATTAAGAGTTGATTGAAGTATGTTAGAATTTTGAATGCCTAATATTTGTGTGTTTGCATGTACCCTATATTTTTACTTTAAATTTTTTTTTTTTTGAGACAGAGTCACACTCTGTTGCCCTGGCTAGAGTGAGTGCTGTGGCGTCAGCCTAGCTCACAGCAACCTCAAACTCCTGGGCTCAAGCGATCCTCCTGCCTCAGCCTCCCGAGCAGCTGGGACTACAGGCATGCGCCACCATGCCCGGCTAATTTTTTCTATATATATTTTTTTAGCTGTCCAGATAA
>CAUYSK010120865.1:0-43426 GCA_963575035.1 Avahi laniger | reverse complement strand
GACTATGAATATATACCACCCTTCTCATTTAATTATAAAATGTAAGATAACATATCAAAGAATGCAAAACCATGTATGTACAGGTTGAAAAGGATTACTGGAACACCCATGTGTTACCCCAAGGAAAAAATAAAACATCATGAAGTTTTTACAGATGAACTGATATCACATCTGGGATTTTCTTTAAAATACTATGACAAAAGGAAGGAGATGGAAAATATAAATTAAATATCCAGATAAGCTTAGATAATAATTTCTTTTCTTTTTTAAAATTCCAGTTCTCTGCTGAAATTCTCCATCCTATCACCTATATTCTTAAACATACCAATCATTATTTTTAAAACTGTCTGATAAATCCAGTATTTGGATTTCCTCTGGGTCTTTTTTCCCCCTTGATTTCAAGTTAACTGCTTTGATCTCTTAATATACCTGGTAATTTTTGATTGAATATCAGGCATTGTTTAAGACAAATTATAGAAGGCTTTGCATTATGTGACAATTCCTTTGCTTATGGCAGACGGTAGAGGAAATTGCCTTAATCCAATCAGAATTGAGATGCTTCAAGGCAGAGTTGAGATTTCTGTATCTTTATCTATTTCGGTTTACCTTTATTTCTAGGGAACGGCCCTTCAGGGGTCTCACCTGAAAGTCTGGATGTTCACCTGAGGTCTCTCTCTACTGGAGAGCTTGGAAATTAATTTTTATCTTCTCATAACCATGAGACTTCCAAAAGCTCTGCTTAGTTTCAGAGTCAAATCCTCAATAGATGCAGAAAAGGCATTTGATAAAACTCAGCACCTGTTCGTGATTTTCGTGTCTCCAGGTGACCCCCAGCTTCCCCTCCAGCTGCTCCTCATGCCCTCAATCCTCAGCCTCTGTGCTCTAAGCTCACCAACCTTCATTTGGTGCCAGGAACGTCAAGATTTTTCTCACGTGCTTTTCTTCTGCCTAAGGTGCACTTGTTTGCTCTTCATGAACCTGGCGTTTCTCCAAAATCCAATCTCAGTTGGCGGCCACCCCCTCCACTCCACTAAGTTGCCCAGCCCCGCATTATCCTGCTGCGGTGCCCTGTGTGTGTTCCTCACTGCACTTTTGTTCTTATCATCTCTCTCCTATAAGAGACTATAAGATCCACCAAAATCAAGGCTGTGTCTTACTCAACATTTTATCCCCAGCGACCAGCAAAGCACTTGGTTCATAGTTTACACCTGTAATAAACATGTGTGGCATGAATGAATGAAGATGTGGAAGGCAATTAGAGCAATAAATGTGGCCTTTTAGGCTCTGTGGCAAGACAGCAAATGAGGTTACCACCAATTCAATCACCCTAAACAGTATCACAGATTGTGGTTACTCCTACAGCCAACCTTTTAAGGAGAAGGAAACACATTAAACAGCACAATGAAAGAAACAAAGTCCCTATTATTCCCACCATCTCCTAACACCCCCACCAACCTGAAAGATCTGTGGCGTCACAGCATCTTGATTCTTAACACAATGGCACGGGGGCAGTTCTGGCTTGTCAGAGGATATATGACTCTCAAAGCACCTTCCTGTGCAGGTGGGATAATGCTCTTATCACACATCAGAGAGAGACTGCAGGCTGTAATTTCACCCTGGCGCCCTATTATGAAAGCCATGTTACTTCCTCCCCAACTTTAGAATATATCTAAAAGTCCTCCCCCAAGGGACCAGGTGCAGCTGGGGGAGGTCTCTTAATGGCAAAGGAGATGTTAGGAAAGTAGAAAGAGACCCTAAATCAGACCTGGTCGAAGATGGGGCTCCCTGGGCCAGCATCACTGAGTCAGCCCTACATTGGTAACCTACCTTCAGAAGGAAGCTTCTGGCCATCCCCCTTGCCCTACTCTGGCTACTCACCTACCCACAGCCCAACCCCTCACCTGAGTACAGCCCAAAGCTCACTCCACCCACAACCTGAACCCTCAGCCTGGTCTCATATGGATCCCACAAACAATCTTTTCTTTGAAAGTACATCTCGTTATCTTACTCGGACTGTGAATTTTCTGGGGCAAGACACCAATACCTCTTCAGAGAGTGAATATACAAATGGACAATAGCCAGACCATGTACAATAGAACTCTGACCCACAGTCAGCAGCAACCGGCCCAAGAAGCCAAACTCCTGTAGTAATCAGCCCAGAATGATCAGGAATTAGTTAATGACTTCCAGCTTCCTTATTTTTTGCCCCTGCTTTAAACTCAGGACCAATCAGAGAGAGCCAAATATGCTCCCCAACCAATCCCATAGGATGTCCCTCTACTACTCAGCCCCGCTCTGTCCCTGTGCCAACAGCCTCCAATCACAGCACACCTGAAACCTTCCCTTTCCCCCCACCTTCCACTATAAAGTTTCTCAGTCCCTGCCTGCCTTTGAGTCCCTGCCAAATACAGGTGATGGTGGTTGACTCCTTTGCTATAGCAAGTTCTGAACAGATAGCTTCTGTTTGTCCTCATCTGGATGGTTTTCATCTATTTCTGTAGTTTTTCTGGAGGTCCCACTGAGATGCAGTCTACACTGCCCAACATGATGGACTTCAGTCTTTGGCCAGGGGTGGTATTTGTAGAGGTCCCTTGTGGCTTGTCAAATACACACCAGTGTGCTAAGTCAGCACTGGGTCTGCACTCCACTGTCCTTGCATTGAATTCTCAGCTATTTGTTATCAGTTCCATACCCAATTTTTGTTATTCGTTCCCACTCGTTTACACCCTTGGTAGAATCAGACCATTCCTTTTCCTCTCCTTTGCTCTCTTTTGTTCTTCCATTTTGCGCTGTGCTGTTGAAATTGTTGTCTGTCACAGAATGAGAATCACAGGCAGAACACAACAGAACACAACGCAACATAGGCCCGTTGATTAAGCCAGCCTCATAGACTGGTGAGTTTGTGGTTCTCGCTAGACTGGAATCCATTTAGACAAACTATTGCTGTGAGTCGCCAATAAAGTTATGTAAGGTTTGCCTTCCATCTTTTGTCCAGAGAGAATCTTCTCTCTGGTTTCCTTCAAGAAACATAAATTATCAAGTCTTCATTTGGAGACAGTCAACCATCATGCTGGGGGCCCAAGATAAAAGGTGCCCAAGGCTCTCATGGGGTCGTCTAAATCAAAATCATCTCCTCTTCCAGGAAAAACTTCTGATTCTTATATATACATTCATTAGAATCCTAATTCTTGTGCCTAATCTTTCTAAATGGCCTAACTCCATCAGGAATCATTTGGGCCTTCAATGGCCACCATGGGGAACATGTGACTTGAACAAAATTGTTCATTTGAGAGGCACCCTAAAAAAAAAGAGAATGAGATATTTTGATCAGTATTCAGAGGCCTCCAAATGAACTCTGATTTAAAAATTGCTTCACTAAAAAATTCTTTGGCCAAAGGTAGTGAGCAATTTGAAAAACTTAAGCAACAACAGACTAGATGCATTTTCCTGGTAACTCCTCCCCCTCCTTGTCCTCCAATGGCTTCCCTAGATCCAGCCCTCCCTCTTCCTGGTTACCCCTCTAACTGCTCTCCCTCCCTCCACAACTGTTGACTCCTCCCTCCTCGTCCCTTGTCCAGCCCCCTTCCCTTTCCCAGCAATTCCTATGATCCTTAAATGCCACTTGCCTCTAAAGATACATCCTTCCCACGAGTCAGACATGCAAGCAACTGTAAAATTTAAATCTTGGACCAGAGATGAATTAATAACTATAATTAAGGATTTCCCTAAACTCAGACAAGACCAGCAACTATTCACAGAAAAATGTAGTATTCTACTGGGTGCATATGACCAGGGTTACCAGACCTAGACCAACTTTACACATGTGGGTCAGAACCTCAGATACAAAATCCTGGATGACTAAAGCTGATCAGACAGACCTGGGTCTCTCTTTCCCCAATAAACCTCAAGGTCAAAAACAGGCCCAAAAAGTAGAGCAAAATCTCCTAAAAGCCATACCTAAAATATTTCCAATAAAAATCTGTTTGGACTATAACTCCATCGTGCAAAAAAAAAAAAAGAAAAGATAGGTTATGGTGCCTACCCATTGTTTAGTCAAACACTAGTCTAGATGTTGCTGTGAAGATATTCTGTAGATGTGATAAACATCTATAATCAGTTAACCTCAACTAAAAGAGATTCTTCTCAGGAATGGGCCTCATCTAATAAATCGAAGGCCTTAAGAGCATAAACTGAAGTTTTCCAGAGGGGAAGGAATTCTGCATGAAAACTAACAGAAATCCTGCCTAAGTTTCCAGCATACAGCCTGCCGTATAGATTCCAGACTTGCGAGACCCCACAAGTGAGTGACTAATTCCTTAAAATAAAATTTTAAAATATCAATTTTAAAAATTTACGTGTGGGTGTGTGTGTGTGTATCTCCCAAAGAAACACAACCAACAGGATATATGTGCCTGAGACAGTGGGAAGCCCAACTATTATAGCCCTGTAGATCAATGATCTATATAGCCCTTTTCTAACGGATGTTAACAAGGCCACACTTAGATATCATAAACAGAACGTCCACTGGAAAAAGATCATCCCATTAAAAAAAAAAAAGACAAAAGTCTCCCAATTTAGATCAATGAGGCTGCTCCAAGGAAGGGAAAAACAGCCAATATCTTGCCTTCCATTTAAACATCTAAAGTAAATTAACCATCAATATAGATGGTCAACTTCACCAGCTCCTGGTAGATATGGGTGCTACTCTTTCTGCAATGAACCCTCCCACCTTTGCTCAACCTCTTCCTCAGAGTAAACACACCACACGGGTGGCAGATATTTCAAATAGACCACAAAATTTCCCATGTCCCAGCCCTTAACTATAACTTTTGGGTCTTTCTTAAATAACAGCCCTGAATTAATGGCTGAAAAATGAGTGTGAAACTAAGAAAACCCAGCTCCTTTGCTCTCCTGGAGATGTCTCTGAGACGTAATGTACATTTCGGGGGTCCCCTACAGGATCTGGCTAAAGCTACCCTCTGTGGGATGCTGCTGGGGACAACACCCTTGCTTGGCTTCCTCCACTTCCCTGTGTCCCAAACCTTACCAGTTTCTCCTGGGTGAGTCACTGTACACGGGTCCTTGTCTCAGGGTTTGCTACTGGGAAGCTTATGATATGCAGAAAGCTTTTATCCAAGGCAGTCTTATCAGAACTCCACTTCCAGCCAAGATTGCTTAACAAGAACCAGATTTACCTCCCATTTGAAGCAAACATAAAACTGGTCAAAATATATGACAAAACGGCTTTCAAGGCATTAGTAACTAGGGATATATCTCTGAGAGATGGAAAACAAATAAGGTGAATTCTAAAATTGCATCCATTACTGTCTTGAGAGAATTTCCAAGCCAAATCATAGAGAAGAGTCATCAGGTGGAGTCCTGAAACTCCTTGAGGTGAGAACCCAAGTAAAGAACCCTGGGAACCAGGGCAGCTAGGACTTGCAGGACAGAGTACCACAGAGGAGACAGCTGCACGGAGAGACAGCTCTGTAGGTGTGCAGAAAGCCCCCCGAACATTCAGCAGAGCAATGACCAGTGCATGAAGGTGAGGAAACTACCCGAGCTGGTGGTGACCACCCTAAAGGATTAGAAACATTGTTTCCAGCACTCACAGGTGACCCTGAATAGTGTCTGTTTCCACCAGCCAGACTGGAAAACCTCACAATTCCCAGACCACTAGGTAGAGTACGCAAAAGGGTCTTGGCTTAGTCACAGGGCAAAATTAGCCCTATACCAAGCGCTGCTCTGGCCCCACCTAAGAAGGCACAAAAACAAGATCTACAAGGATCAAACTGTTTCCAAGTAACTTAACTTCAACCCAGAATAAAGTTCAAGAATACTTATAATTATACAAAAATTATCCAGGACTCACAAAGGTAAAATCCACAACGTCTGGCATCCATTTAAAACTTACTAGTCAGGGACTCCAATACCTAATAAATAAGAAAACCTACAACTGAACAAAAAATGAAAGAGGATTTGAAATGATACCTCATCAAAGATACGTGAATGGCAAATAAGCACCTTAAAATACTACATCATCAGGAAATACAAATCAAAACCACAATGAGATACCACCACACACCTACTAGAACGGCTAAATTTAAAGACTGACAACATCAGGTGTCAGAGAAGATGTGGAGCACCTGGAACTCTCATACACTGCAGGTGGAAATTTAAAGTGATAAAATAATTTTGGAAAACAGTTTGGCAGGTTCTTCGAAAGTCAAACAAACACCTACCATATGACCCAACCATTCTACTCCTAGATATTTACCCATGAGAAACGAAAGCATGTGTCCATACAAAGACTTGTATGTAGATGTTCATAGTGGCTTTGTTTGTAACAGCCAAACACTGGCTATGGACATCAACAAGTGAATGGATAAGCACACTGTGGCCCACACACACACTGCTCAGCAACCCAAGATGAATTATCAATACACAAAACAACTTTAACAAAATAATTAACCTGAATGAAAGAAACCAACCAATGAAAGAGTACATGCTACATGATTTCCTTTGCATAAAATTGTTAAAAATACAACTAATCTATAGTGACAGAAAGCAGATCAGTGAAAGGGGCAGGAGGAAATGCGGGGAGTTACGTACATGTTGATTATCTTAATTGTGATGACAGTTTCATAGCTGCATATATAAGTTAAAATGGATCAAGTTGTACACTTTAAACATGCACAGTTAATTATATGTCCGTTATCTTTCAATAAGGTTGTTTTTTTAAAAAAAGTCAGTCTTCCCCAAAGATAGCAGCTGAGCCACTCTGGTTGGAGCAATGGCGGGAGAAATTTCCAAGGTCTCACCTACTTGTTTTAAATGACTTCATGGATCCTCTAGGCCCATTAGATTCTGGGGCAACAATCTCCTTATACCACCAAGAAAAAGCAGGAATGTAATGTTGAGTCCAACATGTGTTTCTCGCACAAAATCCCTAGCTCCTCAAGCTTCCTGTATCATAAAATCCCAGGCACAGGGCAGGCCACTGTCTTAACTTGTTGACTCTCCATATCCAGGTTGCGGGACCTTGACAGAGAGCACACAATTTCCTTGGGTGGTGGTGGGTGCGCAAAAAAAAGAAAAGAAAAGAAAAAGAAAAAACATAAAAAGAGAAAAAAAAGAAAGCACACAGTTTCCTGATTTCCAATCTCTCAGCTGGACCTTTAGGGCTGCTTAGCAATCTTATTTGCCCCTGGACAATCTTATTTGCCCCTTCCTCGTCTCCCACAATGGTTATGACAAATTTTCATTACTCTTTCAATTCCCCTGCTCCCCATCGCCCCCACCAGGCAGGGTTGTTCTGGAGTTCCTCCCAATACCTGCAAACAGCTCCGTCTTCACCTTTGTTCGCTTCCTACTCTCTGCCCCTTCCTACTTTGTCTCCGAAGCAAATGCCTGCATCTGGGCTTAGCATCCCATGCCCTGCTACCTACTGAGCACCTCACTCCCTCCATCTGCGCCTCCTCCTGAACCTTCAAATTCCATCTCCCTATTGGGTCTTTCCTCAACGCTTAGAAACACACTCAAGCCTCTTCCACCGGAAAAAGTCCACTGTCACTCCCAGACTTGCCTCTGCCTAAGCCTTTCATCTCTCTTTGCACCCCGACAACTTCCGGCCTCCACTTTCTCCCTCCCATTCCCTCCTCAACCTTTTACAATGTCCTGGAGGACATTTGTGTTATTTCCAGCTTTTGATGTCAGGAATGAAGTTGCTATGAACTGTAAGTGAAAATAAAAATCTCAGAACCACCACCATCCAACTCCTTATGCAAAAGGGAAGGTCAAGCCTGGAGGCTGAGTCATGCAACACCCCCTTCCAAATGAACAGCTGTTACTCGCATTAAGCATTAGCCAGAACCCCATGAAAAGGCAAAAAGCCTCAGACAGCTACAAGGACTGTCCTCACAGATCACTTATAAGGGAATTCCTTGCTGGCCTCCCATAAAGGAGGACATGCAAAGTATAACTTTAGGTCTACAGGCTAAGCCTAGTCCTAAAACTAAAGTCTGTTTGATTTCACACTAATAATGTTGATGACAGGTTTATCTTCCCAGGCGCAGAACAGAGACAAGGTAAGAACAATCATTCTTCTACCTACCCAGGGACATTTACATAATTGATTCTTCCTTCACTCCATTTTTCTTTTCCAACATTCACCTTGTCTTATGTGAAATGCAGATTGCGTGGGCCTCACAAGAATGCAACCATTTTCCTCACCCGCCTCCTCCTTTTTCTTTCTGTATGGCCTCTCCCCTTCAATACTGAGTTCCCAAGTCCCTATTCAGAAAAAAACAAGCCACAGATGCATCTGTGGCTTGTTTTTTTTCCAGGCATGTCCTCAGACTTTGGCTTAATAAACCTCCACTGACTGAGATCTTTGCCTCAATCACTCAATCACTTGTTTTGGGTGTCAGAACATATTTATACATGTCTATGGGGGAACATGACCCCGGATTTCTAGGTCGCAGGCTGTATGTATATTAAGCTTTAATATCTGCTGCCTTGCACATTAAAGGCTGTAAATAATTTCCCCAACTGCCAATGTCAACAAGGTCTGAAATCACAAAGACTCATTTCTTCTTGCATCAGTCAGCTTTTGCTACATAACAAACTACCATGAACTCTCAGTGGCATGCAACTCTGAGCATTTGGTTCTCACTCACACGTCTGCAGGTTGGTTGGGATAGCTTCACCCCACGTGTCTCGTTTGGGTGCCTGGGATGAAGACGCAACGGCCACCTGGAATATGGCATTCTCATGGTGATGGCAGCAGCGCAAAAACACAAACCCAACCACACAAGCACATTTCAAGCCTCGGCTATCATCACATCTGCTCACATCCCATTGGCCAAAGCAAGTCACTCAGCCAAGCCCAATGTCAAAGGGCGGAAATATTTACTGTTTCCACCACGCAGCCATGGAAGGGGTATGGATTTGTACTGCTACTACAAAGAAGAGAAATCTGGCGACCAATTATTCACTCTTCATACAGTTACACACAAATCTTTGCCTCAGCCACAACTGCTTAGGGAAAAAATGAACCCACATAGTATGTTGCACCATCCTCCCTGAGACAAAAATCCAGAGTTTGCTAGGGTCCAACCTCTTTGCTGTATCCCAGGCCCCTGATGAGGCCTGCATGGGCCTGTTAACCAAGTTCCAGGGTTAGACAGACTTATCGACCCCCTATCAGGCAACACTGTATCTAGGCAGGCCCATCTACGTGGAAGAGAGGGCTACCCCAAGGAAGGGCTTCCTAGCTAGGGCTAATGGCATGCAGTGGAGAGGAGAAGTTCTACTCCATGGGCAGGTCATTCTCACATTGCTAGCAGGGGCATGCACCCCTCTGATCCAGCTCCCTGATGGTCCTCCCAAAGCATTCCTCCTAGGAGAAAGGTGCTCTGCCCTGCCCTAAACAGGCCAGGCTCCCTGGAATGTACAAAAGCCCTCCCCAGTCATCTCCTGCAGAAGGCCTAGCACCCCGGGACTGATACATGTGCTCTAACTCTCAGTGACACTCAGGTGCACAATCCTTCACACTTTCACTCATTCATCCGGTTACTCATTGCCTGATTCATGCTTTTATCCACTGACTCAACAAACATCCACTGAGCAACTTCAAGAGCCCAGCACTGCACTAGCTGCTGAGCGTAAAAGGATAAATGTGTCATAATCACTGAAAAACCCAAGAAGTTCACTATTTCCAGGTAGGACAGGTAAGCAAACTACAAACACTACTCCACATAGGAATAAATCAAAAAGGATAGGGACAGGAAGGAGGAAGTAAATGGGAGCTTTGCAGACACTTGGTCCCTCCAGGGTGTGGGGTTATTGACACCATTTGACAAACGGGGGGGATGGAAGATCAGAGATTCAGTGACTAATCCACAGAGAACAGGAGAAGGGAGAACTGTAGGAGCCCAAGGGATGAGGCATGGAGACCATTACAGCAGAGAAGGCAGCCTCACTTCCTCATTTTTTTCCTAGGACAGTTGGGATTTTTTGCTTCCTCCACCCTTCCATTCCTCCAGGGAATCATTATCAAGGGAAATCCTCTTTTCACCTTCTCCAGAGACTGAATCTTGGTGCAGGAGAAAGGAAATGGAAAATGGCTTCAGGCCATCTAATTCATGAGCTGGAAGGCTGACATCCCAGCAGAAGTTGTCTTAGCCTCCCTAATTGGGATTGGAGTCACGCAACCCTGCCTGGCCTCTCAACTCAATTATAGGCCACTTCCTCTGAATGGATTGGCCTATTTTAATTCTGTGCTAGGAAATCTCCTTCACTAGTATTTGCCACTTCATTTGGGAGTCAGAGAATTTGTCAGGTTTGCAAAGTGTATCCCTGGAGCTTTCTCGCCTTTCTTTCCATCACGATGGAATATCCCCATCGGAGGTCTTCCCCACTTCCCCCGGTGCCCATCTTAATTCTCCTATTGCATTCCCAGAGCTGAATTGTTTGGGATTGGCACCATCATTAGCACATCCCCAAATAGCATTCCCAACTCTAACCATTAATATAGCAAACTGTGCTGGAAATGTACATGAAAAGTCACAAAAGTGTCCACGGGGCCTAGGTAGAGTGTCAGCTCCCTGATGGTCCTCCCAAAGGAGGACCGCTACTAATCTATCAGCGCTACTAATCTATCAGCTCTTTTCACAATGCACCCATAAGGCATTGCCTACCTAAGACCCAAGGTGAGTCTTCCTGGGACTCTTGCTGTCCTGCAGTATAGACAGGCTGGACAGTCACCAAGCCCTTCCCTATTCCTGGGTACTTGGCTAAACCACATTTCCTCCTTGCATCCAAGTGTGGGCATGGGTGGGCTTAGATACAAGCGTTGTGCTTGGTTCCTAAAATATCCACATATTTCTCCACGCTTTTCCTTTGTTCTTTGCTCTTCTTATGTAGACAATCCAAAAGAGATCTCTGGGGCTCTGGAGGAGTTCAAGTCTCCAGAAAACAGTGAAGCCACACATTGGAAAGAGCCAGCCTAGATCCCTGTGTTGCCCCATGGAGTAGCTGCCCAGGAGAGCTGTTCATCTAGGTACATTCACATTGGTTTTTGAGTAAATGAGAAATAAAGTTTTATTGTGCTAAGCCACTGAAATTTGGGGGTTGCTTTTTCCAGGTTTTAACATAACCCAATTGATCTCCGCCCTGAGAGATTTCCACTCTATGGGGTCTCCCAGCTTTGTTCAATATCCTGCTTCCCAGCTTATTTCCTCTCCTGGAGAAAATAAAAAGAACAAAAGAATATTCTCTTAGGAGCAGGAGCAAACACAGCTGCAAAGCAAAGAGCCACCCCAGGGGTCCCCAGAGCAGTGAGCTGCTTGCCAGGCTCGGAGGGGGAATATCATTCCACTGCTGCCCTCTACCATTTCCACTAATTTCCAACTCCATTCATTTGAGGCAAATATTAACATAAATAATCAAATCATAACCGGCATCAAGTACCCTCCAGCCTCTATTGACACAGGGATGATGTTGGGAAGATGGAATCTCCTGCCTGTACAAACAACATCCTGTCCCTAGCTAGATACTTCCTAAGCCATGGCCAGCCCTGAGCACCAAACTCTGTTGTCCTGAAGGTGAGGGAGGGTGGCACTGAGCCTTCGCCCTTCACCCGGTGTCCCTGAACCACAATATGTATCTGGAGAAGAACGACACAAATAAGGGGATCAGGAAGGTTATGGGTAAGTAAGGATTATGGGTTAGAATGTAACCAGGGTTAGAGTCAGGCCATGATGCGGTTAAAGGTCAGGCCAGGGCTAGGGATTAGTTTGTAGCTGAAGAATAGAATTAGTGTCCATATTCTTCACAGGAACCAATTGCAGGAAGTGGCAGCTCTAACCACGTCTCCCAATGACATGCATGAATTTGCACACTTTCAGGCTGGAACTCAGCTCCCCACTAGTGTTCTAGGGTGGAGAAGTACTGGAAAAAGGTTTTTGGGATTTGGGATTTCTTTGAAGATATCATTGAAAAGAATCTTTAAGATCCAAATATCAAACCCAGAGAAAACTTTTGTCCATCGTAACAGGGAGGACTCTCCTCCTACCTCTTCTCAGTAGCACTTTCTGCCATTTGAATGTGAGCCCCAGGATGGCAGAGACTTTGCAGTATTCAATATTATATCCCCAGTACCCAGAACAGTCCCTAGCATATAGCTGGTGCTTAGTTAACTTGTTAACTTGTATTGAATGAATGAATGAATGAATGAATAAAAGTTTCCCAGGTTTGCTGGGGTGGGAGGGGACTAAGGGTTGACCAGCTGGTCCCCACAAACCAGATATATCTTTCAGTAATGCCTTCTCCACCAGCACTGTCTCCCATTCAGCATCCTGACTGACAGCGCCAACCCATCTGTACCACTGTCACAAGCAAGGGGTCAGTCCAGAACTCCTCAGTTCCCTCATGGCCTCTTGTAAGGTTCCTTCAAGTCTCTTCTTTAGGGGCTAATGTCCAGGGTTTGTCAACCTCAGAGTTAACTTCTCAGGTGTGAGACACAATGTTCCTTTTTCTTTACTCTCACTCTAAAGAGTGAGAGTGGGGTAGCTCAAGAGGAAGCATAAAAGAGAAACGATACTACAGGTGCTTAGTTTTCCATCTGACCTAGGAGCCATGCTTCTGAGTCACAAAGAACCCAAAAGCCAGCAGGTCTCCAGGGCTCACTGCTCCAGTAACTTGCCCACAGGGCTCCTGAAGCCCACGATACCCTGGAGATGCCTTGGGGACCAGAACACAGCATAAGAGGGGGGTCCAGAGGGGTGAGACATGGGATTTTGCCCCTGCTACAGCCAAAGCTTCTCCACAAACATCTACTTGTTTATATTGGGCTTCTGTGAAGACTTTACTTAAAGAAAGAGTTTCCTTGCTTTAATCTCTGATCTCATCCAATCCCATTTTGCCATTTCATAAAGGAGACAATGGGGCCCAGAGATTGCCAAAGGTCACACAGTGAGGAAGTGCAAAGCCTTTTTGGTTCCCAGGTAAGAGCTCCTACCCAAACCGCCAGTGACTTCCCTGCTGCCCCAGAAAAGCCTCTGCATTTAGAAGACACATTTTGTCTGCAAGAGGCTTGGCTCTAATAGGAAGAGTTCAGTGGATGGTTGATGAAATGGAGTGAGGGGGAGTAGTTCACATCATATCACAAGGGAGGCCACCACTGGCCCTGCCCATTCTTCCTCTACCATATGTGATAAATATCTTAACCAAAGAAATAAACTCAACAGTATTCTTCAGCTGAGAGCATTGGTGGGCCGTACACAGGGCAGTTTCAGAAAGCCCTCCAACTCGTATTTAGAGAAGGACGGCCCCACTTCCACAGGCCAAGTCAAGGTAAGGAACGATGAAGAATGGAAGATAATTCATGACCCAAGGGGCACTTAAACTCTCCCTGAAATTCATTTCCTCCAGAAAGCCCTTAAGGGTGTGTGGAGGGGGACAGACTCCAGATTGAAATGCAGTAGGGATATGCCTGAGAGTCTGAGCTTCTAGACCCTGGCATTCAGCTAGGGGAGGTTCTAGCCATTTGGAGAGAGGCTGTCCCTCTGGACAGGGTTCTGTTCACATATGAGATTCTAGAACACTTGTGAGAATCATTCCGGGATCAAAAGCCTCTGACTCACATTCATTCATTTTGTAGCCCAAATAAATCCCAGGGTCCCATGTGGCCCAGTCTCAATGCAGCATCCCTTTTAAAGAAACCACTACTTCATCATGCTTTCTGAGGTCACCTTCCAAGTGAATTCCTTTGAGCACTCCCCTCCCAAAACAAAAGAAACAGGAAAGAGCCCAGTCCCCCAGGACTAAGCGTGCTCTGGACTTAAAGCATTAGTAAGCCATCAAAGAACTATTTTTAAAGAATAAAATGATCATATATAGGAAGATCTACATGGCAACACACTAAGAGGCAGCATTATTGGAGTACTGGAATGATATCAGAGAGGAAGAGAGATCAGGGCCTGACCCGAGGTACAGACTGCAGAGAAAAAGGGAAGGATTCACAAAGTAGGAAAATGCAATCAACACAACTCAGAGACTGGCTAGATTTGAGGTGGGAGTGAAGCAGACGGAGGAGTTTAGGTTTCTAGCTACAGCAACTGCCTGGATGATGGCTTTGTTTTCATAAATGAACAGAGCAAGTTGAGGGTGTGAGTGTCCAATTTGGAGGTGCCCATGAGGCATCCAAGCAAAAATGTGGGTGTGAACGGTGTGCTTGGGGAGCACACTGATCTTTCTCCCAGCCCTCCACTGCTAAGACGTCCCTGCAGAGAGAGACAGCTCTTTCTCTCCTTGCCCCTGTCAGGAGTGCATGCTCCCAATCCCTTCCTTCACTTGCACATCTGATAAGCAGATGGTTTCACAAGTCCTGCCCTTCCATGTTCCTCCCCCTAGAGCTCTAGAACCCCTAGAATCCTCTTGCAGACCTTCTGAGGACCACCAAGACCTAAAACGGGCTGAGGCTGCCCCATCTTCTTCCAGACATGCTGTCCCACAACTCCTCCTCACCCTGCTGGCAAGGACACCTCCAGCCAGCCTTCTGTTGGGTCTCTAGACCAGAATCCGGCAACGATCACCATGTGGCACTGATCAAGTAGTCCCCTACCATCCCAGCCCCTGTCTTAGGTTTAACTATGTCTCCTATTCCCATTCTTCTCTGAAAACTGGCCAAGCCCAGAATCAGATGGACTCCACCAGAGCTATGCTTGTCCCATGCTATGAGAGGGCAGCCAGTCATGAACACTGAGCCTGCCACCTAACACCCCCAGTGAGGGGCTCCTGGCCTCCCCTTTCAGTGCCCTCTGTCCCTCACCTTCAGAAAGGAAGCCCAAACCCTGTTTTTGGTCAGCTGCCAGCTAATCCATAGAGGCCGCCTTGCTTTCATTTCAACTCTCTATGGTAAGTTTCCAAAAACCCAAGTAAAAGATGGGAGATTTAATGCAGAAGCTGAGGGCCTTAGAAGAGCTGTTTCTAAGCTATGATTTTAACAGCCTTGACTTCCTGGGCTAGGGGAGGGCAGGTGTGCGCAGGGGGAGGGATGTTACCCATCTCTCAACATTTCTCCCATTTTCTGCTTTTTCTCTAAAGCACCTTTTCATCTAAGACTCTCAGACACCCTGCCCCTGTGACATCCACAGTCAGTGGGCACTGAGGCCATGGGTTCTTCATCCCCTCCCAGACACCTCTCCAAACAGGTGCTCATCTCACTGGCAGGGCGCAAGCCACCCTCACCCTGCACCTATGAGATGGCATTATCCTCCCTGCAATTCCTCCTTCCTCTGCCATCCATCATGTGCCCAGCATGGTGTCTGCCAAGTGACAGCAGCCGATAAGTATTTTTATGTTGGCTAAACAAATGATCTCTTTGTGTCTCTCCCTACCCAGTCCTGCTACACAGCAAGAGACTCCTCATACCCTCTCCTCCACCTGTGTCCCGGGTTCATACCAGCTCTACACCCCCTCTGTCCTCTGTCCTCTCTGTTCAAATCCTGCCCTCCCAAGCTCTACTCAGTTAACAAACCCAGGTATCGCTCTGGTGCCCCAACACATATTAAGTCTTTTAACCCTCGTGCCATTAGATAGGTAGACACTATTCTCATTCTCATTTTACAGATGAGGAACTGAGGCCCAAAGAGGTCGAACAGCTAATACAGGACGGAGCTTGGATTTGGAGCCAGACTGTCTCACACCCTCCCCCCTTAACCATCCTGCCAAGTGGCCTTTCCCACCCTCCAGCACTTACGACCCCCCCTCTCCAGAACAAGTCCACTTATTTACAGCAGCAATAGAAAGCTATTCCCATGTCTGATATGGAGTAAAGTAAAAGTGGAGAAGTTGGTATACGTAGACTCATGCGTCTTGGACAGGGTCCGAGAGCTGTAGCCACATATTGTCTTGTATCTGCGCCCATCATAACTAGCCTCAGCCCAGCACAGGCTTCTGACCCCTTCCTGGATTCTCTCCTCTCCATCGCTCTGGGCAGAAGTGTTTGAAACCCTGCCCTGGCCAGTGGCCTGAGAGAAGGAAGGAGGTGCAGCAGATCTGTCCAGGCAGTCCCAGGAGGTGACCCGCCACAGCATTGCGCGGTCCGGTCCGCAGTCCGCAGATCCCGGGCGCTTGCTGCTCTCTGGCGGCCAGAGCCGGGAGCCCGGAGACCCAGGAATCGCGCCTCTACGCACCGCGCGCCCAAGGGCACCGGCTAGTGACCAAGAGGCTGGGGAGAGGGCGGGAGGAAAAGGAACGCAGCCGAGGGCAAAAAGGGAGGGGGTCCGGGAGACGCGCAGTAGGGAGCGTGACGGGTACGGAGAGGGGAGGGGGCAGGCGTGGGCACCTGCGGTGAGGCGTGGGTGGCTGCTGCGGGACCTGAGCGCGCCAGCGCCGCAGCCCCTCTGGACCCCAACACACCCGCTTGCCTGCAAGCAGGAACCCTTCTCTTGGGGAGTGTGGCGCCCCCTCCCTCAGCTCCGGTCGCCCCCTCCTCCCTCCTGGCGCTGCCCCTCCTCCGTCCCGCCCCCCGCGCCGAGTTGGGAGCGCCGCAGTGGCCGTTGTCTGCACCGCCCGGCCCCGGAGCCGCCGCTTTGCCGGCTCGCCAGGGCACACTCAGAGAGCCGCGCGCGTCGCCGGCCCCGGCTCTTCGGTCCGACTCCACCACCGGCCTCCCGGAGCCCGGGCCGCCACCCGAGCGGGGCAGCTCCGCTTTCTGGCAGCCGCGCTCCGCGTCAGAGGAACTTCGGCAGGACCCCGACGGGATCCGCGCGCGGAGCTGGATCCGGAGCCCCGCAGCTATGCCCCGTGTTCCCGTCCCTGCCAGTCACTCGTCCTGTGCCCGGGCCCGGCGCCCGACGGCCACGCGTTGAGATGACTTTCCGCGACCTCCTGAGCGTCAGTTTTGAGGGACCCCGCCCGGACAGCAGTGCCGGGGCCTCCAGCGGCGGCAGCGGCGGGGGCGGCACGGGCGGCACGGCCGCCTCAGAGGGCCCGGCGGTGGGTGGCGTGCCAGGAGCCGCGAGCAGCAGCGGCAGCGTGGTGGGCGCAGGCAGCGGCGAGGACAACCGGAGCTCCGCCGGGGAGCCGGGGAGCTCGGGCGCTGGCGGCGAGGTGAACGGCACTGCGGCCGTCGGGGGGCTGGTGGTGAGCGCTCAGGGCGTGGGCGTGGGCGTCTTCCTGGCAGCATTCATTCTCACCGCCGTGGCGGGCAACCTACTTGTCATCCTTTCGGTGGCCTGCAACCGCCACCTGCAGACGGTCACCAACTATTTCATCGTGAACCTGGCTGTGGCTGACCTGCTGCTGAGTGCCACGGTGCTGCCCTTCTCGGCCACCATGGAGGTTTTGGGTTTCTGGGCTTTTGGCCGAGCCTTCTGCGACGTGTGGGCCGCCGTGGACGTGCTGTGCTGCACAGCCTCCATCCTCAGCCTCTGCACCATCTCCGTGGACCGCTACGTGGGCGTGCGCCACTCACTCAAGTACCCCGCCATCATGACCGAGCGCAAGGCGGCCGCCATCCTGGCTCTGCTCTGGGCCGTCGCCCTCGTGGTGTCCGTAGGGCCGCTGTTGGGCTGGAAGGAGCCGGTGCCCCCAGACGAGCGCTTCTGCGGCATCACCGAGGAGGCAGGCTACGCTGTCTTCTCCTCCGTGTGCTCCTTCTACCTGCCCATGGCGGTCATCGTGGTCATGTACTGCCGCGTGTACGTGGTCGCGCGCAGCACCACGCGCAGCCTCGAGGCGGGCGTCAAGCGCGAGCGGGGCAAGGCCTCGGAGGTGGTGCTGCGCATCCACTGTCGCGGGGCGGCCACTGGCGCCCACCGGGCGCACGGGGCGCATGGGGTGCACGGGACGCGCAGCACCAAGGGCCACACCTTCCGCAGCTCGCTCTCCGTGCGCCTGCTCAAGTTCTCCCGCGAGAAGAAAGCGGCCAAGACGCTAGCCATCGTCGTGGGCGTCTTCGTGCTCTGCTGGTTCCCTTTCTTCTTCGTCCTGCCGCTCGGTGAGTGACCCCTTTCCCACCAGCCCCCTTTCTTCCTCCCTGAACCTGGGGCGGTGCCTTCCTGGTGCCTTCCTGGTGCCTTCCTGGGACCCAGACTTGTCTGACCCTCCATGGAAGGTAGATTGAGCAACATCTGGGGTCTCCTAAGTGGCAGCTGTGCGCGCACCACTTTGTGGGGGCAGACAAGAGGCTCTTCATGCTTAACGGGCTTGTCTCACAGGCTTCTAACTTTTCTGTCCTTCCTCTCTAATATCAGCAGCCCTGGGCTTCCGCTTCCGACCCCTCTAAAAATAAAAAGCCCATGGACATCTGTGGGTCATCCGCCCACAGTGAATGGCCAGCAGTGCGTGTGTCCCTCTGTACATACCCCTCGGCGGGAGGCGAGTGCAGAGTGCGTGGGCCCGCACGTACTCATTCATTCGTGGGCAGCCAGCCCTGGCCAGTCAACAGGTACATCAGCTGAGGGGAGAAACCACTTACTCTCCCCCAGCGCTTATTCCGTTTGGAAACTGGCCTCATTTTGAGACCCTCCCAGCTGGTATCTCTGAGTGCCCTGGACTCTCACTTCCAAAATCCTCCCCTTGAAAAGGAGGGGAACTGCTTGGGGCTGAGAAGGAAAGGGATGGGGCAAATGGTCAATGAAAAGTTAATATTGTTAATCATCATTTCTTGCACCTACTGAGTGCTTTAGCTCTCCCGGGGAACTTTCCTGTTTCTTTCACAAGCTGCTCTGCAGTCTTGAGAGGTGGGCAGCTGTTCCCGGAGGCTTCCTCCTACCCCTTGAGGCCTCTCTTGGAAGGGGTGAGTCTGGGCCTGGTGGCTGGACCAGCACAGGGAGAAGGGGAATAGCATCTCTAGGGACACATTTGTGGAGTACATAGCCCATGGCTGTAACCTCCACCGGGCCAAGCCAGGCCTTCCCTCCCTTTTCCCAGGCCTGGTTCCTTCCACACTGTTCCGCTGAGTCAGAAAAGAGACAATGGCCTCCCTTCTGTGCCCCTGCAGGCCCTCTCCACACTCAGCCACAGTGACCTTTATAGATCATAAATGAGATATGTCATTCTCCTGCTACAACCCCTCAGTGCTTCCCCACTGTCCTGAGAACAAAATGCACGCTCTCTGCCATCACCTATGAGAGGGTGACCTTCAGATTTGTTATTGTCCAGACCAAAATGGGACACTGTGTGTATTTACCCCAGACCCAGGGTCCCCCTCCCTGTAAGGGAGGCCCCAAGTGAAGGCGACATCCCCTCTGCCCTCAGGGCCTTGCAGCCCTTCCCTCTGCTCCCTGCTTGCTCCAGCCCCTCCAGCCCTCTCAGGGTTCCTTGCCAGAGTTCTTGCCTGTCTCTGGGCCTTTGCGCTTCCCGTCTGTCTCCCTCAACTGCCCTCCCCTTCCCCTCCTGGCTGTCTCCCTGTCCTTCAGGCCTCTGCTTAAATGTCCCCTCTTCAGAGAGGCTTTCTTGGATCCTCAGGCTCAGCTGTGTTCTGCTTGTTTTCTCCCTTGAAGCTCAGGTTCTCTTCCTCCTCTAGCTCAGCAGTTGTAATTACATCGGTGTGTGCTGCTTGGTTTGGTGTCTGGCTTCCCCCACTGGCCTGGAAGCTCTGTGAGGGCAGGGCTGTGGCGCCTGTGTCATTACTGAATCCACCGCACTCAGCACCCTACCTGGCATGTGAGTGCTGCAGTGAGGACCACAGGGTCTGGCACCAGATGGTCTGGGTTCGAATCCCAGTTCTGCCTCTTTCTTGCTAGCTGTGTAACTTCAGGAAAATCCCTTAACCCCTGCAGAGGGGTTTCTTCATCTATAAAATAGAGGCAGTGCTGACAGTAATATAACGCCCACCTACAGGGCTGTTGTGAGAATTCAGTGAGTTATTATATGTGAATATAACTGTCACACATGGTAAGTGCCCTATAAACCGTTGTTTTGTAGTAGATGATCAGTACAGGGGAAGGAATGAATCAATCGTCCAGTTGAACATCAGCCAAAGGCTGCTGTAGGGAGAAGACGAGAAAGGACTCTGAACAACACACTTGGAGGAGACAAATGAGCAGGAAGGAGGAAGTTGGGATCCCCCCTTTAGACACCCTCCCACCCAGGATTTAGGGCTCCCAAGCCCACCCCCAGGCTCTGCCCCGGGCCCCTGCCCTGGCCCAGCTGTGATCTGCTCCTGGGCACCCTGGTTCTCCCCCCTGCCCTTGGTCCACACCGGCCCCTGTAGGGAAAGCTCCACCTGTGTAAAGAATGCCCCCTCCCTCTTTTTTTCCTTGTTTTGCTTTAACTTCCTTTGAAACTTAAGAGAAAATAGTAAAACAAGCACCCATATTGAACCGATGTTAGCATTTTGCCATATTTGCCTTAGATTTCTTTCTCTCTTTTTTCAAAGAAATGAAACCCAGCCACAACTAAATTCCCTGCTTCCATCCCTTCCTCTCTCTGTCTCTCCCTGCCTCCCCAGAGGAAAATCTAGTGTTTATCACTCCCACACGTACGTTTCTCTTCTTAACTACACACATCTGTATCCATAAAAATTTGTCATATTGTTTTGTGTGTTGTTAGGATGTGTACAGATGGCACTGTGCCATGCACATCATCCTTCGGTTTTCGCTGAACACGATGAGGCTGAGGTTTCTCTCTGCTGGGCCACTTTCCCGGCAGTACATTTGAGAGTATTACACGGTGCGTGGAACCAGTCTTCTGCTCAGTGTTAGGTTTTTCTAACTTTTCGCTGTTCCCATCAGCACTGCAAAAGGCTTTTTTTCAGGTCCAGATCACATGTCCCCCTCTTCTAGGAAGTCATCCCTAAATGTCCATGGCCTTTGCTCCCTGCTGGCACATGCACAGCTCTTTCTCAATCCTACATTTCTGCTGCTCCTCACGCAGCGCATGGAGAATTAGGGTGAGGGGGGCCTTGTGTCCTCCTTCCTACTGGTTTGTGCTGCCTCAACCTCCCAGGGCCCCTCTCTGAGAGCCCCAGAGCAGAGCCCGGGGATGCTGTTGGAGCTGGTGGGGTGAATTGAGTGGAATCTGGCAATGGCAAGAAAACACGACAGAGGCCAAGCAAGGAAACAAGGAAATAGAATATTCCGATCTGCCTCAGTATGGATTGGAGGGTGGGGACAGCAGAGAGGGAGGACAGAGTCTGCTTGGGAGAAGGAGGGGCATGGAGGCTGCACAGGAGGCAGAGGGGGCCAGGAGGTCCTGACACCCCCAGCACGGGGCCCAGGTCTGGGGGAAAGGAGGTGCTTTTGAAGTAACAGGGAATATTCTGAGCAGTGCAGCAACATTTTTAGGGGAATGTGAACCCCAAGGGGCTGGCAGATCTTGGTATGGGGATGCCAGGTGTGAGTTGACAGGTAGAGGTCCTTGGGAACTTGGATACAGGGCCAAGGATGGCGGCAGTTGCAGGAACAGTGGGTACAGTCTCCCAGAAAGAGGACAGCAGGAGAGGGCAAGGGAGGATCTGGGGGCAGAGCCCTGGGGAGCACCCGCTTTGGAAGAACCAAAGGAGGTAGAGGAAGAGGCAGCCAGGAGGAGCAGGACAGCTGCTCAAGTGGCACCTTCCTCCTCCCAGGTCTCGGTCACCACACCAGGTGCAAGAAACACCGGAGATGGATTGACTGAGAAAGAGCAGTGTGTGCCAGCAAGGAATAGGCCAGAGTAGGCCCTGGCAATGAAGGCACCCAGTAGGGCCACAACCGGGGGACTGTCAAGTAGACTGGGGTGCCCTCACCCACACCTCCACACACAGAGCCAAGTGCAAGCAGAGATGGGAGCTGCTGAGCAGCCCCAACAGCCCAGGGGTATCAGAGCCTTAGAGGAGGACCCAGAGTCCCAGAGGGATGTTGCATGGTGGCTGTGGACTGCCATCTATAACCTGGACAGCCGTGGCTCAGGCCAGAGAGCAGCACCACAGAAGGGGTGTCCTGAACCGTGGGGGCTTCTAGGGACCCAAGTCACTGTCTAGGAAAGATAGGGACACAGGAGACAGCACCTAAAATCCTAAGAGTTCCAGAGAGGGGCTAGGGATCATCCCCCACACCTCCAGCTGCCCCTCTTTCCCTGCAAGGAGCAGCTGCAGGGCATGTGTTCCCCTGGGGCAGGCAGAGGGTCCATGAGGACCTCAAACCTCACGCGCCCAGTGTTGCAGTTCCAGGCAGCAAGGCCAGGAGGGCAGCACCGGCCCCTCTGGGACCCCCAAGCTGTGCTGCTGGTGCCAGAGCAGCGAGTGTGTAGACCCAGGAAGCGCCCTTCACCCGGGTGAGAGGACACCGTCCTGCCTGTGTTCCATGCTGACACATAGCTGAGCATCTGCTCTGTACATAGTAACCCGGGACAGGAGTGCTCTGTGCCTGTTGACCGGTATTTGCTAGTAGTGTGCCCCTTTCTGTCTCAACAGTGTTCCAGTTTGGAGGGTACAATGCAGGAACACCAGTCCTTGGGGCCTGTGGAGGAGGGGCTCTTGACAGCCCCACCCATGATGAGTACGCATCCCTTGCCCTCACCCCAGCCAGCTGGTGCAGGGCTGGGTGCCATGGAAAATCACAGGAAAGCGTGTGAATGGGCCCTCGTCACAGGGAGCCTTCAGCCCGATGCCCGGAGGAGCCGAGACTTGCAGAGTGTGTCTGGCAGCAGTTCAAGTCCACTGCTTTGGGCTTCCCTGAAGGACCCTGAGAAAGGGGCCATGGCCCAGGCGGGGCTGCGTCCTTCGGAGGGGTGGCCCAGCTGGAAATGTGCCTGATTAAAGCCTGGGCCCCGAGATGCTTGATGCAAGAGTCCCCCACCCCCAGAGGTCTGGTCTAGTTGTTTGGTGTAGAAATACAGGTCATCTTCCCTGAGAGTGAGAGGGGAACAGGAAGGACCGGGGAGACCCGGCCCCGGGCAAGCGCCCATCTGCAGAGGAGTTTTCTTCCTCTCCCAGGTGCCTCCAAAGGCCGTGTCTCTCCTGGGTGTTTTCGTGGCAGTAGGACCTCACTGTGTTTGGCTTCGGCCTTTCTGGCAAGTGCTCCCCCCAGCCATGCCCAGAGGTGGACTGTTTGCTGAGGCTTATACGCACACACACACATGCCAGCCCCACCCCCTGGCATCCTGGTGACCCGAGACAGAGCCCAGGCTCGCACTCCCAGCTCTCTTTCGTTAGGCAGGTCACCGAGCATCACTGGCCTCTGAGTCAGCCTCTGGATGCTGTCACACAAAGCAGCCCCGGACACTCAGAGCCCAGGGCCCCTCCCAGATGCACCCCAAGGTGTACACGTTGTCCAGAGGCTCTGATATCAGAAGCTCAGGACAGACCAGCCAGTGTCCCAGGACCCTACTGCAGCCATCTGTGAGCCACACCTGGGCCTCTCTGCCGTCCAGAGAGTCTGTGCTCTGTGACAGCATGTGCCTCCCTGACCACCCCCGGGCTTACGTGTCCCATGTGCTCCTGAATTACTCTGCACGTACTTTTATCACAATGCACTGTGATTGTCAATATTCGCGTACATAGCATGAAGTGGGAGAGCAGAGGGAACTGTGCAGGTGTGGGCACACAGGGTGCAGTATCGCTGGGGCACCCTGTGGTTTGGGAGACCTGGAGTGTGCCATCTGTGAGAAGAGGGGTCCAGAGATGAGGTCAGATGCCATCAGCAGGAACATGGATAAATAAAGCGTTATTCATACCCCAGACTGCTCTACCACAAGGAAAAATAATGAACTACTGACGTGTACAACATGGATGGATCTTACAGACATTACACTGAGCAAAATAAGCCAGATCTTACATGAAAAGTGTGCGTATCACGAGTCTGCATATATGAAGTTCAAAAACAGAGAAAACTAATTAATGGTGATAAAAGTCAGGATAGTGGTTACCCTTGTGTGTGGAGCGGGGGGGCACTGAGTGAAGAGATGCTAGGAAACCTTCTAAAGGGCCGGGAATGTTCTATGTTGTGATACAGGCAGTGATTACATTGGTGCATGCATGTGCAAAGTCATCAAGCTGTATGCTTAAGGTATACGCACTTTATAAAATTGACTGTCTCTTTTTTGTGCCTTAATGACAGCAAGAGAGAAGGCAGCAGGAAGGCTGAGAGCCGTGCTGAGGAATTGGTGTCCAGGATGGAAGGCACACTTTGGTGGCACACATTGGTGCAGAGAGTGGGTTAGATGCATGTGTCTGAGAGTTGGCCAAGTGCTGAAGGACCCATCTCCACAGGCTCCCTGGGGTTGTGCAGGGGTCTGCAGATACAGAGGGAGAGGACGAGGGGTGCTTTGTGAGAGGTCCTCAGCAATGGCATCACTGTCTCCTGGCCCAAAAGCCTGAAGAAAGGGCTGATATTATGTCTCCTGCCTGCCTTTGTGGCACCTAGCACATAGTAGGTGCTCAGTAAATACATGCAGAGGAAGGAAGCAGCAGAACCCATGGCCTCTTCACATCCTGCCATGCCAAGGGTCTGGGTGGCAAAGGACAGAAAAAATTTAGAATTTCTTTAAATTTTATTTTATCGTAGTGAGAGCACTTAACATGAAATGTGCCCTCTTAGCCAATTTTTAAGTATAAATACAGTTTTGTTAACTATAGGCACAATGTTATACAGGAGATGTCTAGAGTTTATGCATCTTGCCAAACTGAAACTGTATGCCATTGATTAGCAACCCCTATTCCCCCTCCCTCTGGCCCCTGGCAACCACCACTCCACTCTTTGGTTCTATGACTTTGACCGTCATAGAGACTTTAAGTAAGTGGAGCGATGCAGTTTTTGTCCTTCTGTGACTGGCTTATTTCACGTAGCATAACAGCTAGTTATTTAAAACTGAACACCCTTAATAATGATGGGTTAGGGGTGATCCTCCATTTATGTGACCTAAAAAAGTTTTTGAACAGAACAACTAACATTTATTGAGTAATTATTATGAATAAGCAATGAGCTAGGGTTTTTGGGGTTTTTTTTATCATGGAAAGTTTCAAACACATACTTAAGGAGACAGAATAGTATAAGGAGCCCCCTTTACCCATGACCCAGCTTCAGCCCAAGGCTAATTTTGGTTCATCCCAACTCCCACCCACTTTCCCACCACTGCAGATTATCTTTAAGAACATCCCAGTAATCAATATCACTAAATCTGTGAATTCTTCAATATATGTTTCTAGATGAACTTTTTTTTTTTTTTTTTTTTTTTGAGATAGAGTCTTGCTCTGTCACCCTGGGTAGAGTGCTGTGGCGTGATCCTGGCTCACTGCAACCTCAAATCTGGGGTGATCTTCCTGCCTCAGCCTCCCAAGTAGCTGGGACTGCCCCACGCCTGGCCTAGATGAACTTTTTAAAAAATAACCACAATCCAGCCAGGGGGTGCAGTGTGGCTCACACCTGTAATCCCAGCACCTTGGGAGGCCAAAATGGGAGGGTTGCTTGGAGCCAGGAGTTCGAGACCAGCCTGAGCAACATAACGAGACCCCCATCTCTACAAAAAAATTAAAAATTAGCCAGGTGTGGTGGCATGCGCCTATAGTCCCAGGAGGCTGAGGCAGGAGGATCGCTTGAACCGTGGAGTTTGTGGTTGCAGCGAGCTGTGATGACACCACCACGTCTCCAAAATAAATAATAACCAAAGAAATAACCACAATCCATTATAACACATAAAAACAATCATTTAATATCATCAAATATCTGCTTAGTGTTCAAATGTTGCCGATTGCCTAATAAATTTTTAGTTTATTTGTTCGAAGCAGGATCCAAAAGAGGAGCACACATTGCATGTGGTCGATTTGCCTTCTACGTTTCTTTAATTGGTAAGTCCCCCACCTTTTTTTTTTTTCGATTTATTTAGTGAAGAAACCAGATTGTTTGTCCCAAGGTTGCATCCCCATGGGGCCATTTAATGTGTCCCTCTATTCCCTGTACTTCCTGAAAGCTGGTCTGATCAGATTCATGTTGGGTCTGGCAAGAATTCTTGTCTTTGGTGGTGTCAAGACTGATCGGGGTTCAGGTACTGTTACCCTCATCCATTTTAAAGTGACCCATCAGGCTGTCACCTGCTGGTTTTAGCAGCCATTGACTGTGGCCTGGACCCCTTATATTCCTGGGACTTAGAGTGGTGAAATTCTAATTTTATGTCATGCCCTCTGCATTTATTTGCCAGCGTTCTAAAACGAACGCACCACGAGCTGTTTGGTTGACATAGAGTCTGTACAGGAAAGGCAGGAGAGATGCTCAACGTTCCTCTGTATTTATCAAAGGAAAAGTCAGTTCTCGGGCATTCTTTCTGGTCATGACCACTGAAGTTGTTTTAGTGCCATGATTATGTCATGGTTTTTAGACATCCTTGCTGTTCCGACACATTACAGACATCACTGTTTGGGGGTTTGCTGGTGAGCACCCCTTCACATTGGCTCCTGAGAGACCCAGAGAGTCTCGAGCTCTTCTTTGCTTTCTGGTCTGATGAGATGTTTCAGGCCCAGCTTGTATTTTTTCTGCCTTAGACCTGGAATTAGCCATTTCTCTAAAAAGTTCTCTTTGAATGGAAAATGGCAATTGGAAGACCACTGTCAGAGTCCTCAGCTGTTCATTGATACTGAGTTGGTCACTGATTCAGTGGACAGAGCCAGGAAATACATTTTATTTTTTATATAAGAAAAATGCCATACTGATGGAGGTGGGCTTCTGGCCTGGGACACAGACCCCTTTTCCCCTGAGGATCTTGTCATCTGCCCAACACCTGCTGATATGTTTTCCCAAACATCTGATAAATTATTGATCACTCTGCCCCATTCATTAAAAACTTGGATATTGGGGTCTCAAGCTTTCTTCCCCGCTCTCATCCCTATCCTGGTCACTGGTGTGACTCCACTGTGCTCAGGCTGACCCAGGATGACACTCTGGCCTTGAGACTACAGTGACCTTCCTCCTCCGCCCCTCCTCCTGGGGCCATGCCCTGGCCCATGCACCCACCTTTGTCGGCCTCCCCCAGTCCTCCCTGAATCTGCCACCTGAGTCCTTCTGCTCCTGTTCTCCCTGCTCGGCTTCTGTTACACCTGTTCGTTGACCCCAACCTTGACCAAGATTTCTCCTCCAGTCCCTCACCTTGTCCCCCAGTTGACTATGCCCGCCCTTCCCTGGCCAGCTAGGCCCATAATTCGCCACTTCCTCCTCTTTCACCATCTTTAACTCGCTCGCCTCCACCTACTTCTGTGAGTCCCAAATCCTGAACCAGGCCATTACCCCATGTGGCCTGCTGACAAGTGTTTACCAGTTGGCTCTGGGTCAGGGGCTGATTTGTAGCCACCTGCCCATTTCCGTGGTGTAAATATTGCAAAGAGACCTGAAATTTAACAAGCTAGTGCAAACCACGGTCTCGCTGAGCATTTGCTGAAGAAAAATCACACTTTCCATAGTAAGACTTCTGGACCCAGAAGGTTCTCCATCAGCTCTGACTCTCGCAAGCCTCTTTCCTTTCCAAGGAAACTCACTCTATCTGTTACTGCTCGGCCCTCCCTGTCTTCCACCTCTCCTCCGCCCACACTCACAGCAGACAGATCTGTCCAGAGCTTTCTTAAGGGTGATTCTTTCTGAGCCAGGTGACCTCTTTGCCCTCACCCCCTCCCCACTGCTCACCGTAATCTTTGCTCCCTTTCCGCCACGTGCAGGGATGTTCCTTGCTACTTAGCTCGTAAGAGAATATCCGATACTGATCTTGACCAGAACACCCCTCTCCCTGCCAGTCCGCATCAGCCCTGCCCAAGGTAGCTTCTGCCAGCCTCGCCCCCGGCCCAGGGCGCACACTTCCCTGGCTCTGCCTCTGGCACTGTCACCGAGGGCTGCCAGATCCTCACCCTCAAGGGCTTCTTTTAAGTCCTGCTTTCAACCACTGCTGCCCGTGTCCATTTGGTAGTCTCCTCTCCCCTCTCCTCTTCTGAGCCTTAATATTTCTCTTCCCCGTCGTCGCCCTGCTAATCCTCTGGCTGCTCCTTCCCTGCCCTCCTAGAGGTCCCTGTCCCTCTCAGGTCCACGGTTTCCTATGGCTGCCATAACAAATTACCATAAACCTAATGGCTCAAAACGATGTGTTACCTCACAGTTCTGAAGGTCAGAAGTCTTAAAATCACAGTCGCAGCAGGGCTGCGTTCCTTCTGGAGGCTCCAGGGGAGAATTTGTTCCCTGGCCTCTTCCAGCTTCTAGAGGCTGCTGCAGTCCTTGGCTTCAGGCCCTTCCTCCACCCGGCAGCCACACTGCTCCGGCCACTGCTTCTGTCGTCACGTCTTCTCTGACCGTGCCCCTCCTGCCTCTCCTTCCCTTTCGAGGACCTTTGTGATTACTTTGTACCCACCTGGATAATCCAAGACAGTCTCCCCATCTCAAGACCCTTTTGCCATTAAGGTGACATTCAAAAGTGTGGACGTCTTGGGGGCATCATCTCACCTACTCCACCCCAGCCTCTCTGTGTTCCCTTCCTGGGCTCACTTTCTCTCCCCCCCTCCAGCCTGCCACTGCCCCCACGCTCTCCCCATCTCGGCACTTGGCATCTCTGTGTGTCACATGGGGTCCAAGCCAAGTGCCCAGGCATCATTCCCAGTGCCCTCTTTCCTCACCCCCTGGTCAGTCACTGCAGTCTCTCAAACATCCCTTCAGTCTGTTTCGGTTTTGTCATCGCCACATCCCACCTTAATTACCTAATTAATTAATCAACAAACACATATATTCTATGTGCCAGGCACCGTTAAATCATTGTATCCTCCTAACAGTCCTATGAGGTACATACTATGAGCAGCCCCATTTTACAGATGAGAAAACTGAGGCACGGGAGGTTGAATAACATGACCAAAGTCTCCCAGCTCGTAAGTGTCAGTTCTGAAATCAGAGCCCAAGCCCTTGTTACCTCTTGCCTGGGTCAGAGGTCAGGTGGGGCCAGGGTTAAGGGTTAGTCAGCAGCCATGTTTTCAGCTTTAAATCACACCAAACCCTTCAGCCCCTACACACAGTTCCATGCTCCCTTCTGCCTTGGATGCTGGCCTCGAGGGGGTGTCCTGAGCACTGCCATGGGACACAACCCCTTCTCGCATGGCCTGATCCTCTCACAGGGCCCAGCAGACCCCCAGAGTCCTTGAGCCCATCCCTTAACGGGAAGCCTCTGAGTTCCCAAACCCATCTGTGGCTGCACCTGAGCCCTGCCCCACCGTGCACCTGTGCATGCTGGAGAGTGTGACTTCCCTCGCTCCGCGGGTGGTCACCCAGGAGAATAGGGTCCTGGGCCCTGGAGAGCTGACATAGGACCCAGTGGTCAATGCCCAGGCAGCTCAGTGCTGGGACCCCTGGACACAGTGGCTGCTGCCTGGGGACCTTCTCTCCCGTGGCATAAGTGCTGCTCTGCTCAGACCCATGAGCCATTTGTCAGCGTGGCCTCAGAGCCAAGAGGCCCAGGCCTGGATCAGGGTCCAATTTGGCCTAGCATGAGGGCCACTGGGCAGAACTGTAGCCTTGGTCACTCAGAGTTTGGGGGGTGGCCGTTCCAAGGAAATCACTGAGTTAGGAAGTGATAACAGCGAAGAGAAAGAAAAGGGAAAAGAGAGAGCAGGGAGAAGAGGAGAGAAGCGCAGGCCTAGAGGAGGTGAGAGGACACAGAACAGATCTGCAACGCATCTCCCTAACCTGCGCCCCACCAGGCAGCCTCTTGGCTCTAGGAGCTGCCTCTCCCTTCACCTAGCCCTGCAGCTACAGAGGGGTGTCCAGGGCCGGACCAATAGTTCTCTGCCAGCCCTTTGCTCAAAGATCCCAAGGCAAACATGGGGGCACAGGACTTCTGACTTATTCCTGCTCCATCTCAGGTGACAGGACCATGGCCATTACCTCTCACCATGGAAAATTGGTGACTGCAATGGAAATGCAAGGAATTTGAGAAACTTGGCTTGGCATAGTTGGCCCCCCAGTGCCCTCAGTTCACCCCTCCATGTCCTCACAGCCATCTGAGATCTGGGCCTTGCCCAGCTCGCCTCTTCCTGACAGCCTTCCATGATTGTCTCCACTTCAAAATGACGTTGTCTCCAACCCCTTCCCCTCCCCTTCTTGGCTCCAGCTATCCTAACTTCCTGGATGTCTCTCCAACTTGTCAGGTGACCTGCTGCCTCAGGGCCTTTGCACATGCCCTTCCCACGTCTGCCTGGAATTCCCTTTCCATGGATAGAAGCATGGCTCACTCCCGCACGGGACTTTCAGGTCTCAGCTCAAGTATGCTTTATTAGAGATGCTTGTCTGACCCTTTATAGTGTAGCAAAGAGGCCTGCTGTGGGGTGGAGGTCCCAGCCTCTCCTGGGGACAATGCTACTGAGTTCCAAGATCAGGGCCACTGAATGAGCAGCTGAGAGAACTGGGAGAGAGGAAGAGGCGCTGGGGCTGGGAATTCCTCCTCTCCTAGCCCTGCAGGTGGGAGGAGCCCTGAATATCTGAAAGGAGGAGATATTTTTAACTCATATCTTTCTGGCCAGAGGGAATGGCTCACTGTGGGTAGAACAGTTCCTCGTGGAGGAGGGGGCAGGAAAATGGGGAAGGCCAGGGCACAGCCTGATATTTCATGGTCAGCTACAAGTTGTGAGCAAGGCTGGCCGTGAATTCTGACCGTCTGCCAAGAGCAAGTTCCCTTCTGGTGGTGCCAAAAGAGTGCTATTAATCACACAGTCCGCCCCTTGACTTCAAGCTGTCCACCCTCGGTGAGACTGGGCCAGTTGTTCAGCTCCAGCCATGCCCCGCCTTCCTCCACCAGCGTCTCAGCAGCCCCTCCTGGGCCGGCCCTTCCTGTTCCTTAGGAAAAGGGACTGGCCTGGGATGATCCAGGCTGCACACAACCCCCTCCTGTTTCCCCAACAACACGTGGGCCAGGGCGGCCCAGCCAACATGCCGGAGAGCGGGTTTTCTCGCAGACCCGGGAGGTGCCCTGCCTCTTGTGAGCAGTGGATGCCTGGCCCCCTGGACGTTAGGTTAGACTCCAGATACAGGCACCCCGATATAGGGAATGGGGGAAGGGAGATAGGCAGCCGAGTCAGCTGGGTGGAGACTCACCACATGGGAGTATAGGACTAGGAGTGGAGAGAAGCGGGCGGGAGTGGCGTTTATGGTCGTCCCCTACCTACGCTCTGACTGCCTCTGCTCAGAGACGGGCACATGCAGCTGTCCCCGTCCCCGCCCACTCCAAGCTGCTTGTTGACTGGGGGAAGTGGGCACAAATGTGCCCTGCCTTTCCCAGCCATGGGCAGAGCGTTATGACGGTGACTAAGGGCTAATCCCTGGCCCCGAAGCTTGGAGCCAAGCGAAGGGGCTTGAGGACGTGTTCATGCACTGACAAAGCGTGTCTTGGGTCGGATTCCGTAGAAGCAGAGTGGAGATGGGGGTTCTTCTTGCAAGGAATTGATTAAAGAGGAGCTCCCAGGAGACACCCAGGAGGGAGGAAGGGGGCAAGAGGGGGCAGGGAAGAGCTAAACCCAGTATATGGCTCAGACGGTCTGGCCTCAGCCTGACCCCACGGGGATCCCAGGGCAAGAAGGGCAGCACAGAGCCAGCCACACTGAGGCAAGGGGACCAGCCCATTCTGTCCCCATCCTGGTCTGTCATTGCCTATAGGCTGCCCCCTCGGGGGGCAGGTATTACCGCTCCAGTTGAAGCAGCTCCCATGGGCCGAGGGCAGTTCTCAGAGAAAAAGGCAACGGTGAGCCTTTGGCAGCCAGCACAGCAGCTGGGAGCTCGGGGCACCTGGGCCGGACACCAGCAGCATCTGGCTTCAAGCCTTTAAGGTGCCTTTTGAGCAAAGACATGAAGGAGATGGCCACGCAGCTCTCTGGGGCTCCTCCCAGGAGTTTGGGGTCTGCTTGACACTCTCTCCAGCGAGCAGGCAACAGCCCAGCCCTTCTGAGTGATCCGATAGCATAGAGCTGAACCTGACGTGGCAGCCCCCACAGGGCACCCTGAGACCCTGCAGAAGGCCAACAAATGCCACACAGCCTGGTATAAGCACAATGGAGTGCTCTAGACACAGGCACTCCAGAAGCCACTGCCACCACCCCAGACCTCCGCAGAGCAGGGCAGTCACAGAAACGCTCATGGAGAAGGTGGCGCTACGCTAAGTCCAGGCTGAGCTGCAGAGGAAATGCCCCCCACCCCGGTAGGGACAGGAGGAAGACTATCCTAGCCTACCAGCCCTGCAGAAAACCCTGGGGTAGGGAAGGACACACTGCTTGTGAGGCATCGGCCAGGAGGAACAAAACTAGTGGTTGTCAGGAAGTGGTGTCAGGAAGAGACCAGGAGCTCTAGGGCTAGACCAACAGGTGCATACCCTGACTCTTAAGGCCCACTTGCCCTTGGGGGTAGCTAGAATCCTGCAAAGCTGGGTGCCAGGAGGATTCAGTGAAAAGTACATAAAGGGCCCAGCCTGGCACCTAGAAGATATTGAACACTCAGAAAGCATCAGCTCCCTTTTCCTTCCTCTTCACATTGGAGGCTGCTTATCCAAATGCCATTTATTCATTCGACATATATTTTAGAGCATCTAAGTGAGGCACTTGTGTAAGAGGCTGGGATAAAAAGATAGAGAAGATAGAACAATAGCAAATTGTGTTAAAGTAAAGGCACACATGAAAAGGTGCAGAGGTCAGGCTGGGTGGGGACTCCTGACCTGGGGCTGGAGAGCCAGGCAGAAAGGCAGAGGAGCCCAGCCCATGTGGGAGGCCCTGCTTGGGGCTTGACGTGGCTGGATTTGGAGGAAGGCAGACCTTGTGTTTCCTTGTATGCAGCACCAGAAGTTCGGGCTGATTCCTCGGAGCCACTGCAAGTCACTGACGGTTTTCAGAGCGGAAAGAAGAGGAAGCAATTTTTTAGGAAAAGCCTCCCAGCAGCTGTATGCAGAGCAGAGAGGACAGGTTGAGGCTGGGAGGCCATCAGGGGCTGCTGCTGCCATCTGAGGTGACAGACAAATGAGATGACAGACCAAGCCAAGGCTGCAGGAGCACAGTGAAGGGAGGGCCCGCTAAACAGGAGGTCAGACACACTGCATCATGACCAGTGGATATGTAGGATAGAGCAGAGGGACTCATTCAGCAAACTCAGCAAGTACTGAGCACCTGCTGTGTGCCCAGTGTGCTCATGAGATCTTCTGATGTTGGAGGACAACATCAAGCAAAACAGACACCAGTTCTGCTCCAGGGACATCCACTGCAGGGAGAAAGATGACAGATAAAGTGAATTGGGACTCAAACAGGATGATAGAAGGTGACAAGTGCCATGGAACACAGTAGAGCCAGCTGAGCAAGTGGGGATCACAGGATGGGGGGACATCACGATTTTAAATATGAAGTCAGAGTGACCTCACCGGAAAGGTGAGGGTATCAGCCATGTGGCCATGGGCGGGGAGAAGGTTCTGGGGAAAAGCAAGTGCAGGGCCCAAGATGGGCATGTGTCTGGCATGTCCAAGAAGCAACAAGGAGGGCAGTGTGGCTGGCACAGAGTGGAGGTGGGCAGTGAGGGAGACGAGGGATTTTGGGGGGACACATTGCACTGTGTATTTAGGTCACAGGCTCTCACTACAGGGGTAGAGGAGCTGTTGGAGGTGTTTGAGCGGAGAAGTGACGTGACCAATTTTTTTTTTAAGTTATTGTAGCTGCCAGGTTGAGAAAAGATCAAGGGACAGGGATGCAAGTGAGAGGCCAGTGAGGAGACCGCTGGATTCATCGAGGCAAGAGATGATGGTGTCTCGAACAGGGTGGGAAGGCACATGGTGTCAGGGGGCGAGTTCTAACCTCACCTCCTTCCTCTCTGCCGTCAGTCACTGCATTCTATCCACACCGGCCTCATCATCGTTCTGCAAACATACAAAGGCCACCTCAGGGCCTTTGCGCTTGATATTCCCTCTGCCTGAATGCTCTTCTGCCTGGATGTCCACCTGCCTCATTCAGTCACTTCATTCGGCTCTTTACTCAAATGTCACATTCTCAGCAAGCCTTTCATGGCCACTTATCCAAAATTTAAACCGCCACCCCCAGCCACATCTCTCTCTCTCTCTCTCTCTCTCTCTCTCTCTCTCTCTCTCTCTCTCTCTCTCTCCCCTACCTCCCTCCCTGGCTTTATTGTTTCCTCCTTAGTATGTTCTACTCTCTGATACCTTCACACTTTCCTTGCCTATCCCATGTATTGCCTGTCTTCCCCAATGAAACTCAAGCTTCATGAGGGCAGGATAAGTGTGAGGTCCAGCAGACACAAAAATGGAGATGTCCAGGCAGCAGTTGGATCTGTGAGTCTGTAACTAAGGAGAGAGGTCTGAGCTGTAACGTCAGTATTTAACGCCATGAACCTGGGTGACATTGCCAGGAGAATGCAGAGAGGGGAGACTGCAAGACTAAATGAGGTGCTCCTACATTTCACAGCGGGGACACAAGGAAGGGGCAGCAAAGGAAGCTGACAAGGAGTGGAAAAACCAAGAGCTCCGCATCCTGGAAGCCAGGTGGCATGAGGGGCATGCAGGAGGATGAAGGCCGTGTCCGCAAGTTGGAGCCGCCAGGGGAGAGGGGGCAGCGCCTTGAAGAGTGAAGCGCAGATGGGAAAGAGGAGACAGCAGGTGTGGGAAAAATTGTCTTCCACGAAACTTAGGAAAGGGGAGCTGCACAGCAGGAGGTGAGCAGAGGGGGTGAGCAAAGCTTCACTGCTCCCCGTCGCTCACATCACCGCCCGAGCTCCGCCTCCCCAAACCCACCTGGTCCATGGAAAAATTGTCTTCCGTGAAACCAGTCCCTGGTGCTAAGAAAGGTTGGGGACTGCTGTTTTAAAAGGATCCTCCCAACTGCTGTGTGGAGAACAGGCTTTGGGGACACAAGGGCAGGAGCAGGGAAACCACAATCAAAGTTGGGGAGGATTGGGGGGCCAACAAGAGTTGGCGATTGATGAGATTCCTACTGTGCACCAAGCAAGGTGTGGGGAGCTTAGCATTTAAAGGTGAAATAGACAGGAAACTGTCGGTTCCCTACAGCATTCTTGGCACTGAGAAGTGAGTGTGAGGTGCTAGCGGGGAGGAGGAGAGGAGGAGTACAGATAACTCTGCCAGGCAGGGAGGGCCTGTAAGGGAAGCTTCCAGGTGGAGGTGCCATGGGAGCTGGCACTACCAGGTACAGAGGAGGGGCATTCCAGGGTGATCTTGTGCAAAAACCCAGAGGCAAGACGGGGGTGTCTGTCATGGCCAGAGCACGCTGAGAGATCAGTGCGGACACTGGGCTATTGCACATGGAGATACACGTAAGACTGCGGAGAGACGCTGGAGCCACAAGAGAGCAGGGGCGGCTTGATGCTGGGTGCCTGGGTGGAGAGGTGGGGGAGGTACAGGAGGGCCTCCCTTGAGGACAACTGCTAAGGTGAGTTAGCAGAGCTCAACTTCACACCTGCTAGAGAGGCTGTGGGCAGCGTGGGCAGTGGGGGAGGGAGCCCGCTGGTGCAGAGAAGGAGGCTGCCTGGGTACTGAGAGAGTGGCCTTGGCCCCCAGCCCCCAGTCTGCCCGTTGAGGCCTCCTTGTAGCTGGGATAGGGGGCTGGCAAGGGTGTGTGCTGGCACCTGGGGAGGGATGAGGAGGCAAGACAGGCGAGGCAGCTGGTCCACCCAGTAGCTGTAACTTAGAGTGACTGGGGAAGAAGACAGCTGGTAGCGGCTGAGAAGGGGTTTGTCCACTGATGCCCCCACAGCAGGGCAGCATCACAGGGACAGTGCCCATGGGCCAAGTGCTCATCCTCAGGGGTTCTCGGGGCAGTTCCCCATTTCACACTCATGGCATGCATTGTGGGGTGGGAAATACCCCGTTGCCCCTCAGACTCCCAGAGACCCCTGCAAGGGGCTGTGGGCAGATGAGAGAATGCTGGGGGCAGGGGGGAGCCGGAAGAGTAAGGCAGGTGCGGAGAGGTGGAGGTGGCAGACTGGAGCCCTCCGTGAGGAGGTGGGTGTGGGGCTCAGACCTGCCATCTGTGAGAGGAAGACAGGAGAAGTCTCTGGGGAGCTGTCGCCTGGGGAGTCTGGAGCCCAAGGCACAGGTGTTTGTATTTCTAGGCAACATGCCTGCACACGGTGGGCAGAGAGCAAATAAAGTTGTGGCAGATGCCATCGGTGCCCCACCCCCCACCCGCAGACCTTCAGTGCACGTGGACATTCTTCCCCAGCACCTACCTGCATTTCTCTGCCCAGGGCTTTCTCTGCCCACCAGAATCCTTGCTGTCCACCCACGTAGCAGGCAGGAAGTACGGAAACTGAATACCCACAGGGAGCATCCCAATGACCGATGGGAACGGGTGTGTAGATACCCCACCTCCCTCACCCCGCTGGTGGGGTAACTTTGGAGTGGTGTTCTTCACAGCCGCGCACAGCTCCCCAGTGGGACTAATCCCCATTCGCCCACAGTGACAACTAACTTGATAACATACCCTTTATTGGCTTCCTTCTCTTCCCTGTGTCTTTCTCCCACTCCACTTCAAGTGTTTCATTTACCTCCCAAATTAACAACTTGCATTTCAATCCTTGTCTCAGAGTCTGCTTCTGGGAGAACCCAAGGTAAGATAAAACCTCAACAGGGTACAGTGGGAAGATCTTGGGGTGGAAAGGCTGAGTTTGCATTCCAGCTCCTTGGCGTGTCAGGAACTCCCAGCTCATAGCAGACTTCCATACAGGTTGGCTGAGCAGAAATTAGAATGTTAATGTTTGCAACAAGACCCAAGCCATGCTACAATACGCCACGTTGTCCACCAGTGCAAACAAAATCCATGCTTATAAAATGATGCCCTTTGGCCGCCTTCGGGCTCACCACTGGAAAACATAGTCCACTGATGTGTCATCCTGGGCTAAATATAAAAGAATTGTAGCCTGAGTCAGAAAGCTATTTTCAGCACTCTTTCTTACTTTGTAGCCGTTGAGGGATGCTGGTCTTGAGGGCCACCTTCCTGGAGACCAAGGTCAGTCCTGGTGGCCCCCACATTCCAGGGACTGCCCGACCCCTCCCCCAAGGAAAATCATCTCCTCAACACACCCTGAGTGATGCTCCAGCGGCCCCCAAAGCCACCAGGTGTCATCTGCTCCACTCTCCAGAGCTAGGAACTGGGTTCCCTCCCAGGGCTGAGGTCTCCTTTCTCAAAAGCCACAGAAATGGGAGGATGGGGAGCATTTCTTAAGTATTTATTAAGAGCCTGCTAAGTGCTAATTTATGAATCTTCACAAAATCCTTCCCAGAAAAATAATATTAAGGAAAGTAAGGAAAATAATATTAGGAAAGTAAGACTGACATGGCCAAATAACTGGCTCTGTGTCACGTGACCAAGGTTTGAGAAGCCTGTGCCACGTGATGCTGTGTGACCCTCCTCTTCCTCCATGGTGTCTTTTAGCACCAGGAACTGTCTCTGTGTGGTGGGAGGTGGGTGATATGCATGTACATCCTCCAAGACCCCTAAGCTCTCTCTGAGGCCAAGCCCCGCACCCTTCATGCACATACACATGCTTCTCAACTTACAGTGAAGTTACATCTCGATAAACCCCTGGCAAATTTGAAATGGAAAGTGCATGGAGTACACCTAACCTACTGCACATCATCATCGCTTAGCCTAGCCTACCTTAAACGTGCTCGCAACACACAGCCTACAGTTGAGCAAAATCATCTCACGCAAAGCCTATTTTATAATAAAGTGTTGAATGGCTCATGTAATTTACTGAATACTGTACTGAAAGTGAAACAGTTGTATGGGTACTCGAAGTCCAGTTTCTACTGAACGTGTATCGCTTTCTCACCACTGTAAAGTTGAAAATTTAAGTTGAACCATTGTAAGCCAAGGACCGTCTATACTGAGCACAACGTCACCCGACCTGCGTTTCAATGATATTTTATTCACTTGCTACCTAGGGAGCCAGGGCCATGTTTCAGGCCCCCTCACAGATGAGCCCAGCACAGTGCCTGGTGTGGGAAAAACCCTGGTCAACATTTGATGGCAGGGCTCCTTCCCCTTTCTGTGCTGGGGACTATTTACCTAAGCATCTGGTGAAGCCGATGGATCCCCTCTCAGAGTCATGCTTTCAAAGCATAAAACAAATACAAAGGATTGCAAATGAAACTGATTTTATTGAGAAAGTTGTCAAAATATTTTTACATGAAATTTGTGACTTAGCCATAAATGTGCTTCTACATTAAGCATTAAATAACAAGATCTAGTGGTGTGTTCTCGCGACTGTCATTCCAAATAGTGACAGAACACAGAGACTATTTCAAAACATCGGCAACAAATGAACGTGATAGGAAAATATCTGCGGGAACTGCTAGTGCTAGTTTGAATCATGTAAAACTGCCAATATTGTAACAGTTTTGATCTACAAAAAGGTAATTTCACGTGGCCTTGTCTAACTCTGCTGTGGTTTGTTGCCTACCCTCCTGGAAGGAAATGATCAATTTCAGGTACAAGTGGGTAGAAATGAAGATTATTATGATATTTTTCTCTATCCAAGTTCATGGACCTCCTGAATTATATCAGGGATCCCTTGTAGGGAGACACCTTGGTTGCTGCTTGTCGACGACTCAAGTCAGGGGTCTTGCAGGGTAGGGAGGGTCGCCTCTTTGTGCCCAGGGCCTGCCAGGACCCCCCTTCCCCAAGCAGCTAACCAGTGTCGGTCTCTGTTCCCTTCAGGCTCCCTGTTCCCGCAGCTGAAGCCATCGGAGGGTGTCTTCAAGGTCATCTTCTGGCTCGGCTATTTCAACAGCTGCGTGAACCCGCTCATCTACCCCTGTTCCAGCCGCGAGTTCAAGCGCGCCTTCCTCCGCCTCCTGCGCTGCCAGTGCCGGCGTCGCAGGCGCCGCCGCCCCCTCTGGCGTGTCTACGGCCACCACTGGCGGGCCTCGACTGGCGGCCTGCGTCCCGACTGCGCCCCCAGCCCCGGCGTCGCGCCCCCCGGGGCCCCATTGGCCCTCACCGCGCCCCCTGACCTCGACCCCGACCCCTCAGGTACGCCCGAGGTGCGGTCCACGGTCGCCAGCCATCGAAAGCCGCCTTGCGCCCTCCGCCAGTGGAGTCTGCTCGGGCCGTTCCGGAGACCCACCACCCAGCTGCGTGCCAAGGTCTCCAGCCTGTCGCACAGGATCCGCGCTGGGGGCGCGCAGCGCGCAGAGGCCGCGTGCTCCCTGCGCTCGGAGGTGGAGGCTGTGTCCCTGGGCGTCCCTCACGACATGGCCGAGGGCGCCACCTGCCAGGCCTACGACGACTACAGCAACCTCCAAGAGACTGATATTTAAAGACCCCTGAGCTAGGCCCCTAAGCTGAGCTGGCGGGGAGGGAGGCTGGCTTTGATCAAGAGGCCCGTGTAAATCAGGGACCGGGAAAGTGATCAGGGTAGCGGCTCTGTGGCATCTCTGAAGTACTCGGGTGGGGCTTGGGGCTGGAGCCCTTGAAAGAGCTCCAGGACACTGGTGCCCTGGAGCTCTTCCTTTAGGAGAGAGGGGCTGCGGGCTCCGTAGGGCCATTTGCTCCCAATCCCTATTTGAGAAACACTGCCCCATCCACCATGCCCTGAACCCTGAATAGACAGCCCCAAGTTTGGCCGGGCAGGCTGCCCCCTCTTCAGGGAGTAGGCACAGAGGCCTTGCCTGGTTGCCCCCAGGGCTTCCCCTAGGAAAAAAGCCGCGGCTCCTCCATGGACGTAATTTCTCCTCACTGCCGACTGGAGAAACCCAGTGGACCTGCCACCACCACCCACAACTTTGGTGGCAGATAGGATGGCCGTCATACAAACCTGTTGTATTTACCCCTGGGCCCACTGCCCCCTACCCAGGAGCCTCCATGCACACCCCATGACCTGGCCCTGCCCCTCCTTACTTCCCTTCAAGGGCCTTACTGTTTACACTGTACATAGCTCATTGTGCCTGTGCCCATCACTTCTTGCTGGGATTCCAAGCCACCAACTGGGTGAGGCTTTGTCTGTCATTTTGAGACATATTTATTGGTAAGAGTACTTCTATTTTGTCCAAACTGTGCAGACTGTCCCTCTTTAGCCCATAACCCATAAAGAACTACTTTTTTTCCCTAAAATCCTTCAAGTACTAAAGGCCCACAACAGGATAGATTGGCTCTGCGTTCGCTTTTCTAGTTTCAACTTAATTGGCTTTTTAACTGATGGCTGCTGTCCTTTAGGACTTTTGGCGTGACCAAAGGATTTGGAGGTTTTGTTGGCTTTTAAAATTCACATGATCAGTCTTGGGAACCAGATAGTGATCATAAGCACAAATTTTCCCTTTGTCAGTCTCCCCAGATGCATCTGTGATGCTCTGAGGGCCCCAGTGAGAAAGGTGGCCATCAGTTAAATGGGTGAAACATTACATGAAAAGATACATGAGCCCAAGTAGACAGGTATACATGGCTAGTAAGAGGCCCCATACCTAGGAACCATGCTTGTTAGCTTTGAGTAAAATGCCATATTCCCACTTGTTATATTCCCACTGAATTGCAGGCAGTTCAGTCTTCAGCTGAATAATATCAACCCTATATATCCAACCAGCATAGGAGTGATGGCTGCGGCCCAGTGGACTCCTGGAACAAGAGCTGGTTAAACGATACCCTGGGGTGTCTGGGGGTGCTCTGAAACTGGAAGAGCCAGCTGCTGGGGCCAACCTGGGCCAGTATTTTGAGCCAAGAGTTTTCATCCTGTACTAGGGAGGTAGTGTGTTTGAAAGGTCGTGACATTTTCTGGCCTCTCACCCAAGTTTTATAAGGTTAAAAAGGCAGCCAATATCACAGCTTGGACAGAGACATTTCACACAGTGGGTCTACAACAGGTCCGGAGCTTTCAGGCTCAGCATCCCCCAAAGGGCAATTTATGGCTAGAAGCATGTTGGGTGCTGGGAGCAAGTTGTATACTCCAAAGAGGGCCCTACTTTGTAGCACACAGGCTTCCCTAAGGCTGGGGGAGGTAGGGGACAGCCTTCACTGTCCTCTGACAGAGGGACAGAGGTAGCGACCACTGGTCAAAACAGTGGTCAGTGAGGGGGCAGGCCCCAGTGTCAACGAATTGAACATTGGCCTCCTGGGCCAGGGTGAACCAGACCTGCTTCAATACAGGCTTGGGATTGGGGAAGGTCTCTGAGCAGGGAGAATGTTGAGCCCACAGGAGGTCAAGTTGGGGGAGAGGGGAGGTAGAAAGGGAACTTTCATCAGGAGGATTTGGGGGCCTCTCTGCCCTGGATAATCCAATGGGAGTGGAGGTAGGAGGGGCCACCAGCTGCCCTGTACTTGCTCTCAGCCTGGTTATGAATCTGCAGAACGCATCTGATGTTCAAGCCTCGGCCCCATCTCCTGGGCTGTGGACCCTCTGCATACAGCGGCTCCACCTGTACCCCCACACCAGGCACTGAGCTTACAGGAGGTGTGGGAGGGCTGCAGAGCCCCCAGAGAGGCCATGCCACAGTAAGGGCATCCAGGGACCTTGTTCTAATCATCAATAAAGCCCTGTGCTGCTGACCTTGGTCTTGGGACATGGCAAAGGGCCATAGAGTGGCCAAGGAGAATAGCAGAAACAGCAACAGCCCTTCTGGAGGAGGGAGCCTCTTGCAGGTGATTTTGGGAACATCTGGAAGAAGTGCATTCACTGCGCCATTTCCCTGGGCCCTTGGGTGCCTCAGCCCGGAGCCGGCCCACATATTGTTCAGAGAGACTGTCCCCAGAGGCATGTAAAACCTGGGCCTTGTCTGCAAGGAGTAGGAGTTTTTTTACGTGACCTTCAAGGGATGGGGAGAGGCCCGAGGGAGTGTGTGAGTGGGAAAGGGATGGTCCTGTGAGATGTGACAGGGACAGAAGCAAGCCTCACATGGACTGGTGTTTATGCAAGTGCCCCCCATCTTTAAAAAGCCTCATTCCTGCTTCCCATCGAAGAACCCCAGCTCCAGTCTGCTCCCCCTCCAGAGCTGCGCTGTTGCCACCCACCTTGCCTTGCTTCCCACATTCTTCCCAGGACCTCTGTCCCCAACATCCTCAGGGCTGCTTTTGCAAGTCACCTGGGACCTTCCATTTCCCTGGTCTCCTTCCCGCCGTCTCCGCTGCAGGCCACACTGGTGGCGGCCCCCTGCTTCTTGAAATGTCCACGCCCTGCCCCTGGGCCACGCCCCTGGGATCTCGTCTGATCTTCTGACCTGCTGACCACACTCTCTCTCGGCCTCCTCCGCAGGCTCCTCACTCCACCCTTAAATGTTCCCCAGGGTTTTATCCCTCCTTTTCTCCACTCTCCGCACAATCTTGTCTACTCCAAATCATCTCAACAACCACTTGGACATAAATGACTCCCAAGGGGCCGTATCCAGCTCCAGATGTGCATTCGCCCTCCCCCGGATGATCTCCAGACACCCCAAATATGAGCCCCAAGGCCACTCGCCTCCTGCAAAGCTGCCTCGTCTACTCCATTCAGGCACAAAGATGCCACCGGAGCTGTCGGTTCAGGCCCCAGAGGCCCCTGAGCCTGTCCCGCCCTGTCCACTCTCCATCTTCCAGACCCTTCGTCGCCCTCCTCGCACTCACAGATCCCCTGCTCCGACCTAAGCCCTGCACTTCCTGCAGCCTCTCTGGCAGCTCACGTCCAGATCATTCCGGTTAGAGTCCACGGATAGAATCTACATCTTCATCCACCACAGGGGAGAGCCTCTCTGTCCCCAGGGAAGCTCAGGCCGGCTTAAGTGCTTACTAAATACTGGATCGCATGAGTTGGCCCAGTGACCCTTCCCTGGGACACTGCCTCATTTGCCTACCTGGTAGCTGGCTCGACGTCACCATCCTCACTAGGCCCTCACGCCTGCTGTCCCCACCAGTCTTCCTACAACCGGAGAGCCAGGTACACCCTGGGCTGTGGCAGAGCACACCCCTCCACGAGCCCTCCAGTCCACCCAGCCTGCCACCCCACCCCCACGGCCCTCCCCATCATGCCACAGGCAAGTCCTTAGTCCCTCCTGCTCCAGGTACTGACAGGCCCTGGGGAAAGGTTCAAGACCTTGGCTGCCCTCCCCTCAGTGACCTGTCAGAGCTCCGACTCCTCAGAGCCCTCATGCCCCTGTTTCTGTTCCCATCGTATGGCACGCCCAGAGGTTACACGTTCACGGGCCACTTGGAAAGAATTTCCTTTTTTTTTTTCTTCTTGTGGCTCCAGTAAAGCATAAAACCAGATGCTTGTAAAGGCTAAACCAGTCCCCAGCCTCTCTGCTCCAAGGGCTCTCTGGGGAGCCCCAAGAGGTGCTGGGGGTGGGGCCTTTGGGCTGGAGGTCTTGGGGGCCTTTGTGTTTCTTCCCATCCCCTACGCCTTGGAGGGAACAGGGAAGCAAAGGGGATGCCGAACGGGACCCCAGCCTACATGCTCTGGTCTGGGGAGGAACTCAATGGAAATTGCAGGATGCACTTGGAGTCAAAAAGAAATCCAGGAGTTGGGGCCAC
>CAUYSK010120864.1:0-64938 GCA_963575035.1 Avahi laniger | reverse complement strand
CAACATAGTGAGAACCAGTGTCTACAGAAAATTAAAATTTAGCTGGACATGGTGACATGCACCTCTAGTCCCAGCTACTCAGGAGGCTGAGGCAGGAGGATCGCTTGAGCCCAGGAATTCAAGGCTGCAGTGAGCTATGATTGTGCCACTGCACTCCAGCCTGGGTGACAGAGCATGACCCTATCTCTAATTAAAAAAAAAAAAAAAAAAAAACAGTTTTCTGGAGTGAGGGAAAAGAGGAAGGTAGGAAGTCGGTAAGTAGAAAAGAGATACGGACATGAGGTAATTTTGAAAAGAAAAAAAAGTGTGTCTTAATATTGCCAAAAAGTAGTTTTCTTACACCTTGTCTATTTTAACTATCTGACACAAGGTATATGGCTCTCAATTCATGAACCTGCTGTACAGATATTCTTTACTCATTTGTCTTCCTGACTAAATTATTTGTTCTTTGAAGGCAGAGGGCTGAGCATTTCATCTCAGAATTCTCCTAGGCACATAACAGAATCTCACGAAGTTTTTACTAAATGAACTGACTCAATTTGGCTAATAAGCGTGCTAAGACAAGGCAGTAGCATTCCATGGTGACATACAAAAATACTGACTTGTATTCTCATTGGCATGTGTTCTCTCGTGGATATGGACTATAGGGATGCCTATAGGCAGAACCAAAATATTTTTTAAGAAACAATCCTTGTTCCTAAGTAAGTACAGTGTTGATACCCCACAGAGTTTCATATCACAGAAGATAACAAGAATCAGTTTAACTAGAAACTGTGAAGAGAAAAATACCATCAGTTGTCTACATCAGTAGTAAGGCAGCTCAGTTCTGCACAACATTTGAGTTGAAATAACATCACCTCCTAATGGGCCTAGAAGAAGGAATTGGCTAAAAATGTGTTCCTCTAGGAATTATCCTGCTGAATTGACTTTGTTTGGTATTTGCCATGTGTAAACTGGAAAGTGGCTCCCCCCAAAAAATTATTTTGAATTTGGCTACATTTGATAATGAGCTTTTCTTCCTCTTAATAGTTATATAACAGAATCCTTTCCTTCTTGAAATATTCTTCAGTTTATGATGATAAAACCATATGATCTATGTGGAGGCAAGACATATATCCCTGTTTGCAAGAAGTTAAGTATCAGTTTATTCACATTTATAAACTGTATAAATAAATCGAAAAGAAGTATGTGTATAATTGTGGAAGGTGAAGAGGGAGTCAATTTCTTTTTCTGAGGATGAGGTGTGATTTCTTTAAAGTGAATAGTAGAGTTTTATTCCTTAGCCGGTTGCTTTCTGTCAACTAGTAGGATCATTCCTGTTAGGCCTTTTCCTTGCACAGCAGACTCACTGTTGAACATTAGAGAAGGAGTGATCATTGCTGTGGCCACTAGAGCCTTTTCTTTATCTAGTGCAACACCATTACCTTTTGCTGATAAACTTTATTTATGATCAGTAAAATTTGAATTTCATATAATTTTTGTGTCACAAAATAATCTTTTTTGATCTTTAAAAAAATATTTTGAAATGTAGAAACTTTCTTAACTCATGGGCCACACAAAAACAGTTGTAGTTTTTGGACCCCTCATCTAGAGTTCTTTAGGGAGAATCACATAATACTGATAGTGGAATAAGGATATAGATGAGAAAATAGGTGATTCATACATGGTTTTAATCAAGTGGGAGGAATAGAAACCATAAATGGCAAATGAGAAAATGGAAGCAGTATCTATACATCACTGTTTTAATACTGGTGAAATAAGGTTAGAGACAGAATGCTCTAGTTCTAGAAAAGATTTCTAAAGCTGTGGAACCCAATTTCCATTGAAAAGAGAGGAATCAAAAAAGAGAAAGGATTTGAAGTTTATATAGGAAAAAATACTTATATAGAATAAAGTGCCAGCAAAGGAGAAAGAGAATAGGTAATCAAGAGAGATCCCTTTTCCTCTGAGATAGTAGAGAAGCAGAAGAAAATGAAGTTTTGAGCAATGATAAAGTGTGTGGTAACATCATGGTTTGGAGCAGAGCCGTCAGTTGGGAAAACCAGCAGCTGTTATCTGAGGATGAGCTCTTATCTTTATTTATGAAGAGTAAGGAAGACTAATAAAGATTGGGAACTTTGGAAATATTATGTAACTAAAATTAATAATTAAATAACCAACAGCTATGAGAAGAGATAGAATTTTATACAAATTTGTGGACCCCATTAGCAGGCCTCATGTTCTTCCTTCTGCAAAGATTAGGGCAGAGATCAATGGATGGGAGGAATAGTTGCTCAGATATTTGTTTCAGGGCCAGGACTGGGATGAGGTGAATGAAAGGATCAGTATTACTGATTTTTTCCTTAGCCTTGGGTCTCAATGTGGCTTGCTATGGCAATGTTACCGATTCTGTCTTCATTTAAAATTTTGATATTTTGTTAATCATGTATTTTGGGGAATTACTTGTTTTTTAAAACAATATTGCCTTGAAACATTTCTATGTTAGTTACTCAGTTTTTGGCACCCTCATCAATGTTATGCCCAAGATAAACGCCTAAATTGCTTCACTTACTTCACCCTAAACCCAGTTCTAATTTGTTGAATGAACAGTGAGGTCTCCCAGTGTTGACAATTAACTTGGAGAACACAGCTAATGATCAGAGAAGCCAGAAATGTAACATCTTAGATAATGGGAGCTTGAGATGATGGACCACTGTATCCAATGTGGTGGAACACAGAAGTAGGCAAACAGTGACCTGCAAGTTAAATAGCTAGTTTTTGACACCCAGTCCATGTTTGTCTCATGCTACTGTCAAAATGCTTATAGAAATAGAGATGTAAAATTAAGCATTAGTAGAATCCAGGATATTTATCAGTAATCTACCCGACATCAGGAAGAATTTCTACAAAGTAAAATGCAGATGGGGTTTAGAGACAGACCAGTAGTAGAGCAAGATATAATGCTGGGAGGAGCTTTATCATTATCATTATTATTATTATTATTTTTTCTTTTGAATTCCATTGCATGCCTGTACCTTTGAAATACCAAGCCTTTGAAGAAAGAAAGTCATTTTTCTGCTCTGAGGGAGTTTTTTCTTACAGAGAGGACTTTTATGTAACCAAATTGACCCCTTAACCCCAACTATTCACCCAATATTGCCTTGCTTTGTTCAGAAGTGAAGCTTCTAATAATGTGATGTGGTCAAGGTAGAACAAAATAGATTATGGTGCATTTCATTCAGAAATAGAAAAATTAATGCTAGGAAGGTGCATAAAACCATGGGATGGATCTGTGCTGTCTAGCGGTATGTATTCATTGGTATATTTTTAAAGAGAAGATCTGCTTCCATTTACCCAGTATTTATTATTTTTCTATGTGAGTAATGAAGGAAACCAGGAAATTAATTCACCATCAACATCCTCTTCTCTGCGAATTTATTAGAAGAGAGCAGAGCTAACTTCCTTAAGAATGAATAAACACTCAAATGTTGCCGCCCAACAAGGTTCATTTGCCTGCTGCCCAAGAAGAAGCCAATACATTAAGACAGCAGGGTTTACCTTAGAGAAAGAGTTTTTAATTCTGCATAGTGCTAAGCAGGGAGATGGGAGAAATTTCTCAAATCTACGTCCCAGAGAATTTGGGAGACAGGATTTTTAAAGACAGTTAGGCCTAGGCAATTGAGTCTGCTCATTGGCTTGGTTCGGGGAGGAACCATTGGGTTGTAGAAATTATCTTCTTTGCTCACCAGGTTCTTGGATGGGGGTCACAAGACCACTTGAGTCAGTTCCTTGGTGTGGGCCACTGCTCTGGGTGGGTCAGCCTTTCCACTGGAATATGGGACCTGAAAGATATCTCAGAAACTGCCCTTAGGTTTCAGAAAGGTGATCTTACCTATGGAGAAAGCTAAGAATCTTTATGACCACCAACTATGTGGCTCCAGAGTTGCAATTATAAGAAGCAAATAGGGGGACAGGGGCTAATTATTATCATTATTTTTAGCTAGGTCTGTGCCTTATTTTTACCTCGGCCCTTACCACAGTTCTCACTTTGCACCCCGTTATCAATTTGTAAAGGTGGTTTCACAAACAAAAACCAAAGGACTCCGTAGTATAAAATAAAGGGAACATTTTTATCAGGGGAAAGAGGAAAGACATATTTTTGGAAAAGATTTAAAATCTAGGCAAAGTAAATTTTATCAAAATAAAATTGTTGCTTAGAAGCAATAAAGGACAGAATCAGTTAAGCAGAAATTTAAAGCATAGTAGACAGGGAGGGCAAATTGAAGGGACAGTATAAAATGAGGTGATGGATGCAGTGAGAGCCAAAATCCCTTCTAGAGCATTGAGATTATAGGAGGGGTTGTAGAAGATGGGAGACGAGTTTGCAAGAACCTTTGATTCTTTGATTGAGTTTAGATTTAAATTTGAAATCAGGTAAAACAACATAAACACACAGCACTATCTGTAACTTACCTTGGCAAACATGAATTCTTATATGAAGATTATTCTGGTGGTTATTTTTTAAAACTGATGAAGGATAAAATGAAAGCTGCTTAAACTTCTGAGTAGTAACAGTCCATAGGTTAGGTTATGAAGCCAGTAAATGGAGTGGTAGCTTTGTAAATGAAGAATTACATAAGCAGTTTAAGGCATTGTGGACCATAAATCAGCACACTCAGAAACTATCAGATATAGAAGCAAAGGATAGAAAACTAAGTCCTGGAATTGAGAGAAGCCTGCAATAAATACGTAAGAACATATTAACAAAACTTTTTGGAAATGCACGGAAGGAGATTTCTAACCAAAGGAGTGTGCGTGTGCATGTGCATGTGTGCAAAGAAAACATGAACAATTATCATAACGGAAAATGAAGTTTACTGTGCTTATACTATTGCATTGGTATTAACATGCCTGAGAATAATACATACCATAAACTACCTAATTATACTGCCTTGTCCTATACTGTGTTTGAATCAACTTAATGTAGGATGTTATTTTCTGTGCTTTATTTGCAAGTTAACATTTTAATAATTATCATAAATAGTTACCTTATTTGCATATCGTGGTTCATAATCCAACTGTTCTGTGGATCAACCACAGTTCTGTTATTATTCATGCCAAGACTTCTATATTAGTCTGAATAATCTATCCTAGACTGCATTTCTGTTTCCAGTTCTCTGAGCTTTTTATAACTCTAGAGATAGTGTTTCTTAATTGAAAGATTGAATCATGCATATGCTAGTATAGTAATCGCTCTGACCCACTATTATATTGAAACTAATTTTTATTTTTTGGGATTACCAATATTTTTATGTAGTATCTTTTTTTAAAACATTCATAAAACTATGAGCTTGCTATTCAAGTGATCCATCATTTTTTTTTTTCTTTTCCAAATATATGTCAAAATGGGCAATAGTGGGCATATATACTAAGAACAGAAAAATTTGGAAAATAGGTTACTTTTTGGGAGTCAAATTATAAAATGTGTATAAAATAGATCATAGTAAAAATGATCATATTAAAGGGGTAAAACTACTGAGAGACCAGATCAAGAACTTGGCTATAATGTGATTAAGGGTACTAACAACTTAGAGAAAAACTGAATCTGTGTGAATTAGGATTAGCTGGAAATGAAAACAAGTAAATATCAGTAATAACCGTTTAAACATTGGTTATAGAAGGAGTGGGTGAGTGCTGTAGAAAGCCATAGTGTTCTCAGCATTTACCCCAAAGATGTGGAGGGACGAATGCATTAGTTAGAGGAATTCAAAGCTGTTAAAATTTGATTCTTCTGACTCCCTCTTATTTTGGTATTTTCCTTATCAATTGAACTTCTGAATCCTTGATTCCCCAGGTAGTTTTTCTTATATGTAAAGAGCATAGAGATTAGGCTCTCATAAATATCTGATTGTCCTCACAAATTTTTTTGGCTCCCCATAACACGTTAATTAATTAGCGTATATACTTTAATTTCTTATATGAACAAAATTGACTTGAAGTACCTGACTCCAGTGAAATCTGATGTACTAAAAAATTCAGCTTTTAAGATACAAAGACTGAGTACAGTAAAAGTGCTAGATGTACAAATATTAGATAACTGTGTTCCATGAAGGCTACCTGTATATATTTCATAAACACACACAGACACACACACACACACACACACACACACACACACACACACAACACTCCTATCATTTAATATAATGCAATAAGATATATCCTGCTGGATTTTTATTTTTATCCTATCTTTGTTGGCTATTTGCTATAAAGCATAGGATTAAATTTGCAAGGAAAACCCATTTTTCCCCTAAGGCATGTGCCTTCAATTACCAATGAAACAGTCATTATTATTTATTAACCCAGGCCTTATCCTTTTTATTTTTTTTAAAGAGATATACTATTGCATTGGTATTAACATGCCTGAGAATAATATGTTGGCCAGGCTGGCCCTGAACTGTTATGCTCAAGCAATTCTCCTGCCTCATCCTCCTGAGTAGCTGAGACTACAGGAAAGTGCCACCATTCCTGGCTATTAACCCAGGCCCTGATACTCTCACTAAATACATGTAACTGAACACATGTAACACATGAAACTCTCACTAAACACATGTAACTGTGCAATGTTGATTAAGGATTCTCTGTAGTATTGTTTTTGAATGTTTGAAATATTCTCCATAAGAAAGCAGTATTGAAATAAGAAATAAAGACTTCGTTACTCATGTCTGTATTCTCTACAGTTCCACACAAAGTGTTTTTTACATTTTAAGTTGTTAAGTTAAACTACAATATTTTTTTAAAGCTAATGGCAAATACATGTAATCATGAAATATTTTTTTCTGACCTAAATGTACTCACCCTTATGATTAGAAATTGGGTCAGCTTGTATTGGTCGGGGGTGAGGACGGTGGGTGGGTGTTGGTATGGCTAGATATTAGTTAGCTGCTTATCTTTGGCAGAATGAAGATATCAGCTTCTGGTTCAGTGTGGGCAAAGTGGTCATCTTTAGCTGGACAGTTGATGAATGAGTAAGCGAAAGTGGAGTGCATGGCAGCAATCTCAAAATAAGTCAAAGAATACATTTTCAGGAGAAATATTTCTAAAATCCTTCATTGATAAGCTTTGAAAATCATAATACATAGAATTAAATATAAGTTATTGGGATGACTTCTGGTTTATGATAAGAGATATACAGAGCTGGAAAGAATATTACTCCTACCCCTAAAACAATAAAAAAAAAAAAAAACCTGTACAAACACTAAGTTCTCAACTTTTCTTGAACCCACCAAGTGTTGAAGTTGCAAAGTAATACACTGGCCCAGAATCTAGAGAGAGACAGAAACCTGCAGAGAGAGGCATTGGGCTAGTGCTTACTTACTTGGATCAGGCACAGCAGTATACCTATAGAAAGAGAACAACTAAGGTGATCATTGCATTGCTGGAGGCGAAATGTGTGCTGAAGAGAAAGTATGAATCCCCTGGGAGCTGCAAATATCTAGATAATTCACATCCTTTTGGAGGCTTCTTTTTCATGAACCCCATCAGTCAATCAAAGAAAATGTACCCTGTGGTGAAGAACTGGGGGAAAGTAAGTCAGCCACAGCTGGAGGGTAATAAACTCTCCTTGTACTCTTCTCCCTCTCACTTTCCTCAGATGAAACAAAGCTGTATTTTGTCAAAAGAGCTGTAGCAATCACCATTGCCCTTAGGCATAGGTGGAATCTCCATGCAGCTGGGGAATGGGAACAAGGAAAAAAACCCTTAGCCCATGAGGAAGCAGAAGAAAATGCGTGCCCATTTCAAAGAAATATAAATTTCCTTGGTCTTTACTCTCATATTCCTGATGGCAACAAGAACTCCAACAAAAAGTTTAAAAAAATCCCGTATGAATAGACAAGAAAAAAAACACACTCAAAAAAACACAGAGCAGTCAGAACCAGAACACAAGCGAAGATATGACACAGAACTCTTATAAGTGTTCTTAAATAACTATGATTAATATGTAAAAGGCTCTAATGGAAAAGCTAGGCACCATGCAAAATCAGATGGTTAATTTCAGCAGCAAGGCAAACATTTTATTTGAATTGAATGGAAATCCTACAAATGTAAAACACAGTTACAGAGATAGAGAATGCCTGTGTCGGGGTCATCAGTAGAACTGACAGAAAAGAATCTCAAAGTTAGCCTATAGGTCAAAAGAAATTACCCAAACTGAAACACAAAAAGAAGTAAGAATGAACAAAACAGAACACTCAAGAACCGTGAGACACTATCAAATGGTACATGAAATTGGAATCCTGGAAGAAGACAGAGGGCAGAAGAATTATTTGAAAAAATAATGGCTGATAATTTTCCAAAATTAATGATAGACACTAAACCACAGATTCAAGAAATTCAGAGAATTCAAAGCAGAATAAATACGGGGAAAAAAAATTAAATTTAAGAAAACCAACAACATGGCATATCATATTCAAACTCATAAACAGAAGACAATATCCTAAAGGCAATAAAAAATTATTATATATTCTAGCAGCAATAGAAAACTAATACAGAAGGTATTTTTCTTCAGAAATCATGCAAGCTGGAAGACTATCTAGTAACCTCTTTAAAGTGCTGAAAGGTTAAAAAAAAAAAAACCTTGTTTAACCAGAGTTCTATACCCCTTTCTTTCAAAAAAAAAATGAATAAGAAATTAATACTTCCAGAAAATAGAAGAGGATAGAACATTTCCCAACTAATTTTATAAGGCCAGCATTACCCTAATACCAAAACCAGAAAAGCAAATTACTAGAAAAGCAAACTACACAATACTACATCTTATCAACTTAATGAAAACCGCAGGTTTCAGAATGTGAAATGTCAGTTCTTGGTGTGCTCATGGCCGAAGAATGACCAGATGAACCAAAGTAAAGACAAGTGTGAAAATGAGGTTTATTGAGGAGACAAAGATAGGATTATAGTGCAAAAGCAAGATACAGGTTTACAGAGTGAGATACATATACCGCAGATGACGACTGGACCCATTGTCCTAGCAAAAGAGGGCAAAAAAAAGGACTTAGTTATGGGCTCGATCTTGTTTTACAGGGTCTGGATAGGGACCTCCCTTGTGGCTCAGATGTCCCATGGGAACCACTTTGATTGGACAGTTGGGAGTTATATAACCCGAGTCTCACTATGCATGCATTATCTCCCGTGAGCCTCTCTGAAAGCTGGTTGTTCTAGGTCACTTTCCAGACTCTATCCTACCTGTGCTGCTCGGACTGTGGGCTAGAGAGTCCTCTGCATTCTTTTGCAGTTGGCTCGTTAAGTTCTGATTGGCAGAGTTGCAGGGTATACCTTCCTTCTCCAGGTATGGCAGTCACTTGGAACAGGATAAAGGTGGGGTGCACCAGGATGGGGGCCCACTTTTGTCCCTAGGAGACCCGAAATCCGTTGCTATCTACCTAACAAAACAATTGTCAATAAAATCATAGCAAAATCTAACAATACATAAAAAGGATAATATATCATGACTGAGTAGATACAAAGCTATTTTAGTATTTGAAAAATCAATATAAAGTACCACATTAACAGACTAATGAAGAAAAACCATATTATCATCTCAGAAGATGGAGAAAAAGCAGCTGACAAAATGAACAGTTACTGGTAAAGCTATCAGTAACTAGGTATTAGAACAGAACTTCTTTAACCTATAAAGAATGTCTACAGATAAACTATAGCTAGCATCATGCTTATGATGAAAGATGAATGCTTTCTCCTCATATCGAGAACAATGCAAGAATATCTCTATCATCACTCCTCTTCAACATCATAATGGAAGTCCTAGCCAATGAAATAAGGCAATAAAAAGAAAGAATAAGCATATAGATCTGAAAGAGAGAAATAAAATAGTCACTTTTTGTAGAATATGTGGTCATCTGTGTAGAAAACCTCAAAGAGAATATGACAAAACTAGGACTAATATGAATTCAGCAAGGTCACAGAATACAGGAATAATATACAAAATTCAATTGTATTTCTGTATACTAGCAGTGAACAGTTGAAGTTTCAAATTTTAAGAAAATACCATTTATATTAGCACCAAAAAAAGAGAAAATTATAAATCTAATAAAATATATGTAAGTTCTATATAGAAAACTATAAAACACTGATAAAAAAATTAAAGAAAATCTAAATAAATGGAGTTGTATACATTTAGAGTATTTATGAATTGGAAGGCTTCATATTCAAATAATTGCCCAATTTGATCTGTAAATTCAGTGTAATCCCAATAAAAATTCCTGTAATTTTTATAAGGTAATAACAATTTGATTCTAAAATTCATATGGAAAGGCAAGGGAACCAGAATAGCAAACACACCACACACGCGCGTGCACGCACGCACGCACACACACACACACACACACCCACACCCACCCACCAAGATTGAACTGATGGAGACAGAGTAAAATGATGATTAGCAGCGTCTGAGAAGGGTCACGGGGATGGAAGAGTTGGGGATTAAAGAGGCAGGGATAAAAAGGTGACGGTTAATTGGTACAAAAATACAGTCAGAAGAAATAAGATCTAGTGTTTGGTAGCACAATATGGTGACTATAGTTGATAGTAATTTCTTGTATATTTCAAATTAAAAGAGTGGAATTGGAATGTTTCTAACACAAAGAAATAATAAATGCCTGAGGTGATGGCTATCCCAATTGCCCTGATTTCACCAGTACACATTGTATGCTTATATCAAAATATCACATGTACTTCATAAATATGTGCAACAATTATATACCAATAAATAATTAAAAATAAAAAATTGTAAAAGCAAAAGAGTTTTGAAAAGGAAAAAAAAGTTGGAGAAGTCACATTACCAAATTTAAAGGTTTACTATAAAAACAGTATGTGATTGACAAAAGAACAAACACACAGATCTGTGGAATTAAATAGCCTAGAAATAGTCCAAACAAATATAGTCAACTGATTTTTAAAATACGTTTATTAATGTAAAAAGGTATATTTATGTATAATTTATGCTATAAAATTCACTCATTTTAAGTGTAAAATTTAATGATTTTTAATGTTTATAAAATTGTGTAACCATTAATTTAGAACATTTCCATCACCCCAAAAATGTTTTGTATGCCATTTGCAGTCACTCCCCATTCTCACCATTAGTCCCAAGAAACTACTAATCAGCTTTCTGTCTTGTAACTATAAATTTGTTTTTGCAGACATATCATATAAATGTAATAATGAGGCATGTATGACTGGGTCTGGCTTGTTTCACTTAGCATAATGATTTTTATGGTTCAACCATGTTGTAGCATATGTCAATATTTTGTTCTTTTTTGTTCCTGAATAGCATTCCATTGTATTGTTATACCACATTTTGTTTATTCATTCACTTTTTATTATTTCCATTTTGGGGCTATTATAAACAATGCTGGTACAAACATTTGAACACAGGTCTTCATGTGGACATATGTTTACATTTCCTCTGGATAGATTCCCAGGAGAAGAATTGCTGTGTCATATGGTAAATTTATGTTGAACTTTTGAAGAAATTGCCATACTGTTTTCCAAAGTGACTCTATCATTTCACATTCCTTCCAGCAATGTACAAGGGCTACAGTTTCTGCACACTATCACCAATACTTATTATTTTCCCTTTGTTCATAGATGTTCTAGTATGTGTGAAATATTGTAGTTTTAAATTTGCATTTCCCTGATAACTAATTATATTCAGAATATTTTCATGAGTTTGTTGGCCAATTGTATGTCTTCTTTGTTGAAATGTGCACAGGCATACCTTGTTTTATTGTGCTTCACTTTATTGTACTGTGCAGATACTGCTTTACAAATTGAAGGTTTGTGACAACTCTGTGTCAAGGAAGTCTGTCCGTGCCATTTTTCCAGCAGCATGTATTCAATTAGTGTCTCTTTGTCACCTTTTGGTATTTCTCACAATATTTCAGACTTTTTCATTATTATTGTATCTGTTATAGTAGTCTATGATCAGAGCTCTTTTGTGTTACCATTGTAATTGTTTTGAGGCTCCACTATAAGATATTGAACTTAATCGATAAATGTTGTATGTGTTCTGACTGCTCCACTAATGGGTCATTCTCCCTTCTCTCCCCTTCTCCTTGGGCCTTCCTATTCCTCGAGACACAAAAATATTGAAATTGTGTGAGTTAATAACCCTACAGTGACCTATATTTAAGTGTTCAAATGAAGGAAGAGTTGCACATCTCATTTGAAATCAAAAACTAGAAACAATTAAGTTTAGTGAGGAAGGCATGTCAAAAGCTGGGAGGTAGGCCTCTTACACCAAAGAGTTAACCAGATTGTGAATGCAAAGGAAAAGTTCTTAAAGGAAATCAAAGTGCTATTCCAGGGAACACATGAATGATACGAAAGTGGAACAGCTATATTGTTGTTATGGACAAAGTTTAAGTGATCTGGATAGATCAAACCAGCCCCAACATTCCCTTAAGCCAAAGCCTAATCCAGAGGAAAGCTCTGATTCTGCTCAATTCAGTGAAGCCTGAGAGAGGTTAGGAAGCTACAAACAAGTTTGAATCTAGCAGAAGTTGGTTCATGAAATGTAAGGAAAGAAGCCATCTCCGGAACATCGAAGTGCAAGGTGAAGCAGCATCTACTGATGGAGAACCCGCAGGAAGTCAATCCAGACGATTTAGCTAAGATCATTGATGAAGACAGCTGTACTAAATAACAGATTTTCAGGGTAGACAAAATAGCCTTCTATTGGAAGAGGATGCCACCTAGGATTTTTATAGCTAGAGAGGAGAAATCAATGCCTGGCTTCAAAGCTTCAAAGGACAGACTGACTATCTTGTTAGCATCTAATACGGATGGTGATTTTTAAGTATGAAATGTCCAATTAAGTGCTAAGTTTGACAGTTGATATCTCTGACATTTCACTTTGACACTTTTTGCTTTATTTTTATTGTGAAGAAAGATCCTCAGTCTTTCATGTTTTGGCTTGTAATTATCTTTCAAATTTTTTTTTAGAGCAATTTCTGTGAAACCATGGATAAGTCAAAAATTCGTGTTATTTTCTAATATGAGTTTCATCGTAGAACCAGTGCAGCACAAACAACTCAAAATATCAACAAAATGTTTGGGAAGGATGTGGATAACAAACACACAGTACGTCGATGGTTTGAGAAGTTCCATTCTGGTGATTTTAATCTTGAAAATGAGACACGTGGGTGACCTAAGACCAAGGTGGATAATAATGAACTGAAAGCTGTAGTGGAAGTGAATCCATCTCAATATATGTGTGAACCAGCAGTTTGGTGTTACAATTCTAACAATATTGGCCCATTTAAAACAAATGGACAAGGTAAAGAAGCTAGATAGATGGGTTCCACATGAATTAAACGAGCGACAGTAGAGAAATCATCTCGAAGCTTGCCTTTCTTTGCTGTCAGGACATAAAGGTAAATCATTTCTACACTGTACTGTTATGAGTGATGAAAAACAGATTCTTTTTGACAATTGAAAGCATTCATCTCAATAGTTGGATAAAGATGAAGTTCCAAAACACAGTCTAAAACCAAATACTCATCAAAAAAACTTAATGGTAGGCCGGGCGCAGTGGCTCATGCCTATGATCCTAGCATTCTGGGAGGCCGAGGCAGTAGGATCGCTCAAGATCAGGAGTTCAAGACCAGTCTGAGCAAGAGCGAGACCCCATCTCTAATAAAAATACAAAGAGATTATCTGGACAACTAAAAACATAGAGAAAAAATTATTAGCTGGGCATGGTGGCACATGCTTGTGGTCCCAGCTACTCGGGAGACTGAGGCAGAAGGACTCCTTGAGCCTGGGAGCTTGACATTGCTGTGAGCTAGGCTGACGCCACGGCTCTCTAGCCTAGGCAACAGAGCCAGACTCTTGTCTCAAAAAAAGAAAAAGAAAAAAGCTAATGGTGTCAGTTTGGTGGCCTAGCACTGGAATTATCCACTACAGCTTCATGAAACCTTCATCCAATTGGATGAAGTGATGAGGATGATCACATTGAAGCAGCTGAGATTTGTCAATAGAGACAGGCCAATCCTCTTGCAAGACAACGCTCAACCACGCCGCACACACAGCACTGCTCAAACTACAGAAGCTGAATGATGAAAGAAGCTCTACTGATCCAGGAGTGTAGGATGTTTTTTCATTTGTTTGTGTTATCTCTAATTTTTTTCATCAGTGTTTTATAGTTCTCCTAGTAGAGATCTTTCAGCTCCTTGGTTAAGTATATTCCTTAACCTTGAGTCTGTGTCAGTTCTTGCAAGTTAGATGTGTTTCTTGGAGACTGCATGTACTGGAGGTATATTTTTTCATTCATTCAGCCAGTCTGTGTCTTTTAAGTGGGGCATTCAGACTATTCACGTTCACTGTTAGTACTGATACATGGGATACTCCGATGCTCATCATGTTGGATAATACCGTGTTGTTTTGTCTTCCCTCTTGTGCTATTGTTTTATAAGAGCTCTGACTTTTGAGTGTGTTTTCACTAGTTTGGTATCTCTTGTGCTGTTCCACGTATAATGCAGTTGTGAGTATTTCCAGTAGGACAAATCTAATAGCCACAAATTCCCTTAGTGTTTGCTTGTCTGGAAAAGTCTTTATTTCTCCTTTATGAAACTTAGTTTTACAGGATACAGAATTCTTGGTTGGCAGTTGTTTTGTTTAAGAAGACTAAAATGGGGCCCCCATTTCTTCTGGCTTGTAAGGTCTCCACTGAGAAGTCTGCTGTTAGCCTGATGAGGTTTTCCTTTGTAGGTTAGTTGTTTCTTTCATCTTGCTGCTTATAGAATTTTCTCCTTCATTTTGACTTTGGCTAGGCTGATGACTATATGTCTTAGAGATGTTGTATTTGTTATGAATCTTCCCAGTGTTCATTCGATGACCATCTTGTATCTGGATATCTGAATCTTCTCTGGTGATACCAGGGAAGTTTTCTTCACTAATTCCCTTGAATAAGTTTTCCATGCTTTTTGCTTTTTCTTATTTTCCCTCAGGGATATCTATAATTCATATATTGGTTTGCTTCACATAGTCCATATTTCGCTGTGATTTTTTATTCTTCTTTTTTCTGCATCTTAGATTGACTAGCTTAGTTGGAGAGCCTTGTCATCAAGCTCTGAAATTATTCCTTCTGCTTGGTCTTGTCTGTTGCTGAAGCTTTCTGCTGTATTTTGAAATTTCCTAAATGACTTTTATTTCTTTAAGCTCTGTTACATCTTTTCTTATGTTGTCTTTTTCATTTTTTCCATCGATGTCCTGAAATAGTTTTTGCCTCCTTTGTGTTGGTTTTCAAGTATCTTTTCAATTCCATTCCTTGTATTTGCCATCCATATTCTAAATTTCATTTCTGACATTCCACGATTTCTTTTTGGTTGGGGTTCCTTGCTGTATAGATCCATTGTGATCACTTGGGATGTTGAACTAGCTTGTTTTTTCATGTTGCCAGAGTTATTTTACTGATTTTTGTCTCTTCTGAAACCTCTTCTCTCAGCTCACAGCACATAGCTTTGCAGTGTACCTGTTCGCCTTTGCTAGGAACTCACCTACTTAGTGAGTAGAAGGAGAGGTCCCTAGATGGCACTTTTGTGACCTGCTCTCGAAGATTGACCTGGCAAGGGACAGGTGGATGCCCTAAGAGCCTTTAATGCAGCTGATCTGTGTTGTCCTGTTCCTATGTGATAGTCACAGCCCCAGCTGGTGCTATATGATATTCCCAGCAGAGTGGTAAGTTGTTCCCCAGGCCATTGTTGTAAACTCAGGTTGGGGGCTGGGTGAATCCCTCTTCACAGAGGCTGGCCTTGTGGGAGGTTAATCTGCCTGGGTCTCCCCACAGCAATGACAGTGGCAGCTGGGCAAGGCTATCTAGGCAGTGGTCATAGGTATCAAGGCTGCAGCATTTACTCCAACCAGGTCCAGGTGTGATGGTGGCTCAAGGCTAGGGAATCACTGACAGAGCACTGGAGGTAGGGGCTACTTCCCATCAGGCAGCTCATGGAAGCCATAAAGGTGGACCCTGGTGCCCTTCGGCAGCTCTGGAGTCATGAGGGCGACCATGGGATCCAACTGCAGTGGGACAGTCTTGGAGCCAGGGCTATGAGGCCCAGTGGCAGCTCTAGAATTTTGAGGGCAGGGCCATGGGGCCCGTAGGTGGTGCTGGGGCTTTGGGGGAGGGCTGCAGGGCCCCGAGGTGGCACTGGAGGCTCAGGGTTTCGGCCTCAGGGCCACATGCCTGTGCAACAGTGCTAGTACCATGTGCGCAGAGCTGTGGGGCCAGGTGGCAGCCTGGGGATCCTGAGGGCTAGGCTGCGAGGCCCAGCCACCGGGCAGCCAGGGCTCTACCCCTGTCTAGGTCTTGCAGATGCTTTTGCTGCATGGCTTCTCAGGTGGTGTCCGTGATACTGTTCTGTTCAGATCCCTACGTGCAGTGGGGTGCTACGCTCCCAATCACAGGGTGCACAAGAATGTCTGCTCTCCCTGCTCCCTTCCTGGCCAGCCAGGGCAATGTGGGGACTGCTGTAGCAAAGTGGAGCCCTGTATAAACCTGACCCTCTGGACCTCAGAGTGGCGTCTGTTGAAGCAACCCAGGAACGGAAGCCACCAGGTCCCTGCTGTGCCCACTCTCCAGTATAGTATTCTGCACAGACTCAAAGCAGCTCCCCAGTTTGTAGGTCTGTGGTAGTGGTAGGAGTGCCCTCACAGCTCGGGCTGCAGGGGAGCATGGAGCCCCAGGGTACTGTCCTCCATTCCTTCCCCATACACAGATGTCTCCCTAAGGTACCTTATGGTGTTGCCAAGTGGGTGGTCCTCATCATCTTCTCTTTCATTCTGAATATCCCCCATGCTTCTCTGCTGATTCATTGTGCTTTTTCCAAGAAGGCCCATTCTTAGGTGGGCATTACCTATAACACTTGATCTTCTCCTTGAGAGCAGCATGTGAATGCTGCTTCTAATCCGCCATCTTCCCTGTATCTCCTACAATGGCTATAAAATGCATTACTCTTACTGGAGGCCCATTTCTTTCTCCATTGTTGTTCTACCATTTCCAAGAGCTGTGATACTCAGTGTAATCCATGGAATGGAAGTGTTTTTAACTTGTTCTCAACTATGTAAGTATAGTAGACCCCCTTTATCCATGGGGAATATGTTCCAAGACTAGCAGTGAATGCCTGAAACCACAGATATTACTGGACATTATTATGTGTACTGTTTTTTCCTGTACATACATACCTATGATAAAGTTTAATTTATAAATTAGGTACAGTAAGAGATTAACAGAAATACTAATAATAAAATAAAATAATTATAACAGTATACTGTATTAAAAGTTATATGAATATGGTCAGTCTCTCTCTCAAAATATTTTATGGTACTGTACTGACCTGTTTTTGGACCCTGGTTCACCATAGGTATCTGAGACTGGGAAGCAAGACAGCAGGCAAGGTGGGGGCTGCTGTATAGAAACTGAAGGTAAACATATAGAACAGAATAATTTTGTATCTTTTGAATTTAATAATAAAGTAGTGAGGCTTGTATTGTATTTGTCTTTTTATTTCACTTTTATAGGAGCATTTTTATTATCTTGTACAAAAGTCTATGGCAGATTGGAAGTTTTTTTTTTTTTAATGGACCTTTATTGAAGATCCTCCTCCTCTTTTTCCTGTCCCCTCCTTTTTTTTTTTTTTTAACAATCCTTTAAAAACATAAAAACTATTCTTGACCTACAGATCATATGAAAAGAGGCCATTGTCCTGATTTAGCCATTGGTACTGACCACTGTTCTAGTTCATGGAAGAGAAAGAAAACTAATACAAGGAATTAGTTGTTTTTTTTTTTTTAAACAATTAAAATGTGCCCCTATCAGTTGTTCATACAGGGCTGTATCTAGGGATAAAGCAGGTGAAATAAAGTCTATAGCTGAGTTGCCATATGCCTAACAATAAGGGGAAAACAGATTTGGGGCAATAGCTAGTATTGTGAAATACCTAACTCAAGGGTCACAGAATACAGATGCTCACATTTCAGACATTAACTTTCAATCAAGTTATTTTTCCCATGAACAATTCTATATAGGATGCTGTAGGGTGATGAGCAGTAGGACTATATTTACTTACTTCCTCGATGGTGTATAATGATTTTTCTCTATGCCCTAAAGATCTGCTAGTGTGTAGAAATCTATGCAGCCATTGAAAGTTGTTTTATAGTAGTATTAAATTATACGTTATATTCAAATTATATAATAGAACACACATAGTATATATTTAAAATTTGAGGAAATGTGTTAAACTGCTTACAATGTTAGAATTATGTGGGGCTTTTTATTTTGTTTAATACATGAATCTGCATTTGAAAATTTTCTACAATGATTATATATTAGTTTTATAATTTTTATCAGTTTGTATTGATTTTATAATTTGTTGATACCTGTTGACCAACCAGTTTATTTATGTATCTTAAGGCAGCCATGGAAAGATTATGCACAGAGATATTTATCATAGTGTCATTTTAGAACAGTTAAATATTTTAAATAAAAGAAGTACCTAGTGATAGAAGAATGGTGAAATAAATGATAGAATATGCATTGATTACTATGTAATGCAGCCATTTAAAATTTCTTTGTAAAAAGTTTTTTAAATAACCTGGGAAAAATGCTTATGCATACAATACAATGAAATGATAGAACTCAAAATTGTTTATGTAGTATATGATTTCAATTTTATAGAAAAAAGACAAAGGAAAAGTGTTTTCACCCAAGTGATTACATTATGGGTTGTTTTTCCTTTCCTTGTTGTCTTTTTCTTCCTTTCTCTTTCTTATTCTTCCTTTTATTTTTACTATTTAGTTTTTAGTCTTAATAATTTCACTTAAGTGTACAAGTTTTTAATTTATATGTATTGCTTTGACAACTGAAAACAAAGTATATCTAAAAATGAAATATAAATGAATACTAGAGTAGGTTAAATTAGTTTACACATTCTGGTACAATCTCATTTTTTATTTAGGTAATATTTACATCTATTCTTTGTGCTGTAACTGCATTTGAATGCAACTAATGAGAAGATAATTAGATTACATTGATGATTTGTGTAATGTGATTTTGATAATGTTTGAAAAGGCTTTGGATTTCGAAGATTTACTAGGAATCTGTATTATCCCGTGAGTCCCTGAAGCTATGTTCATTTTATTTTTTATAATGTTGTTTTTCTCTGTTCTTGAGATTGCACGACCTCTATTGATCTATCGTCTAGGTCACTGACTCATTCTTCTGTCATCTCCATTTTGTTGTAGAGCCCATCAAATGAATTTTAAAAAGTTCAGATATTGTCCTTTCATATATTGCTCTAAAATTTCCATTTGGTTCTTTTTAATAGTTTGTGTTCTTTACTATGTATTTCTATTTTTCTATTCATTTAAAGTGTACACCATTACTTCCTGGAGAAAAGTTTGTTGACCTAAGGAAAGAAGCTGTGTTACAAAATGTAATTTTAAAGAATTTTCTTTAGCCAAAGTGACAACAGCTGCCCAAGAAACATTTCCAATTTGCCCTGGGAAGTTTCACTCAGCCTTTGTTACAAGGAAATTTTTAAATTTTGGGGTTGTGGGAAACCCGTGGCATTCTGATTTCAAGATTGTTCTTTTCTAGGCACCAAAGGAGGCAAGACAGTCTTCGACTCTTTCTGCTGCACCCTTTTAATAAAAGAATTTGTTCTGTAAAGTTTGAATTCAGTGAAAAGGCCGTACTTAAGGACCTAGAAGGTGACATGTAGCTTTAAGGCTGCAGGTCCCCTCCCTGGTGGGTCTAGCCTATGGCATGGGTTAGGTTAATTTTATGGCTACTTGGTGTCAGTCAGTCTGGTGGCCAATAGCAAGTGGCTTCCAGAGGTGATTACTTAGCTTAAGGGGGTAGTGAGACATGACTGCTGTCACACTTCAGTCCCTCTCTGAGCCTGATAATTACAAGGGGCTCCTATTCCTAGATAAAAAATTTCTTTCCTTTTTAAAGTTACAGTAGCTTGTTTAAATCTTTGTTGATTCCAAAATCTGGATTATCTCACGGTTGACATCTGTTGATTATATTAATATTATACTTTGAGAATTGGTCAGATTTTCCTGGTTCTTGATATATCAAGTAATTTTAGAGTGTTTCCTGAATATTTTGAATAATTTGTTATAAAACTCTAGACCCTGTTAAATCCTCAAGAAAATTTTTTTCCTTCCACTCTCTCCCCATTTCCTTTCCCTTTCCCTTCCCTTGCCTCCCCTTCCTATCCCTTCCCATCCTTTCCCTTCCCTAACTCAATTAAGTTCAGACCACAAGTTTTATCTCACCTTCTGTGGGTGGGGTTTCCAGCGTCAGTTCAGTTTTCCAAGTTCTTTCTATACTTTCTGGGTCTGTACCTTGCATATGACCCTCAAGAGTGTAGTCTGGGACTTTGATGGTAGTTTATGTCTTCATTAAGTTCTCAAAGCTTTTGTCGTGCTTCTTTGGGTATATTTCGAGCATATGTAGTTTGGGAGTGAGCCCAGTATTTGTGTCTGTTTATATGCAGAATTAGACAATGACCATATCCTGTTCTTTCTTCTACAGGATAACCTCATACTGTCTGGCTGGTTCTATCAGAACTTTTGCCTTTGTGCTGTTGCACAGTTCCACATGAATGGGCCCAAATTTTGGCAAAGTGATGCGAGAAAGAGCAAAGAAAAAAAATAATGGAGATTCCCCGCTCACTCTTTGCACAATAAGGGCCCCTTTTCCTAGTTTTCTTTCCAGAAAGATAGCCTCATTGGAGTTTTAGGTGCACTCACCACTGCTACCACCAACCCACTGTAGCAGTGTAGTTCTAAAACTAGACCTGGCCTTGTCTGTCACAAGGTTGGAAATGAAAAACAGAAGTGAAAAAGAAAGAGGATTCTCCCCACACTTTCCAGATCACAGTGGCTCCTTTTTCCAGTCCCAGAAAAATGAGATTCTTTTAAAGTTTTTGCTCTCTCTTTCTGCTATTTAGTTCTCAGATTCAGCCTGACAGAGAAAAAATAATAGAAAACTCACCACCACTGACTTCTTCTCCAACATGGCTATTATTATTTAATTTTTAGAGTCTTTAAGTAGTTGCTTTTGTGTGTATTTTGTCATGAGTTTTTAACTAAGGTCAGTGGGAGAGAGATGCTATGGTGGTGTTCCCCATGGGTGGGACTGGAAATCCTACTAGTACTTTGTGATGTGCTATTTTACTGTTTCTTCCATGTTGTGTGTGTGTGTGTGTGTGTGTGTGTGTGTGTGTGTGTGTGTGTGTGAGAGAGAGAGAGAGAGAGAGAGATACAGATGTCAATCTTATTGAGAATCCAAGTTAATTTCTGATATATGTAGAAAGAAGTTTAAATAGAATTATTAATAATCAAATTAAAATAATTCTTTACTGTGAATAGAAATAAAATATTAGGAACATAATTATTTACTTTTCTTACCATATGAATAATTTCAAATCAGATCCTGTTTAGAATATCCTAGAATTAAATATGCAATTTTATCTTCCCATTTTGACATATTATCCTATGATCCTGACTCATCTCTTTGCTTCTCTCTTGCCCCCTTTCAGTCTAGTCTTTATATAGCAGTTAGAACAGCCTTCATTTTTTTTCATCATTTTAAAATTTCTCAGTGGCTTCTCACTGAACTTATAAAATCAAGACTTCCTTTCTTTAAAACCCTAAATTCTATAGCCACTCCTTATCTTGCAGACCTCCTCTCATACTCCTCTGCCCCTAATCCTCCAGCCACTTAGGCCTTATTTTCTTTTCTAAAAGCTGACTGATGCTGTAAGGCCTTCACGTGTTGTGCTCTTTGCTCTAGATGTTCATATGGCTGATTTTTTTTTTCTGGTCATTAAAATCTCAAGTCAGATATCACCTAGCACCCTCTCCCAGTCACTAAATATGACATTATTCTGCTGTATTTTCTATATAGTTCTTACAGTTATCTCTTATATATGAATTTATTTTCTTGTGTTTTCTCCCCCTGCCTCTCCACTTCATTCTGTTTTGTTCTTTGTAGTACAAAATTCTTAGAACTGGAACTGTGTGTCTGGTATCTAATAGAAACTCAGTAAATTTTCATTGAATGAATGAATGATTCAAATGAGATTAAAATATTAATGGACTTTAAAAATGGTAAATTGCCATACTTAAGATGGTCTGATGATAGTATCATCAATATTGATAGCTATTCTATCATTATTTTTTGCCTTAGACTACCACAAAGTGGCTTATCCAGTCTCCCTCTATTTATTCCCTTTCTTCCTACACCCACCCACAAATTACTTTACCCTGAAGTTCAAGTAACCATTTAAAAACTAATCTTATTATGTTATATTTCTGCTTAAAACTTTTCATTTACTGACTTCCTGTTCATCTTAGGATAAAGATCAAAATCCTTTAACATGACCTCCACAGAATCTCGGCACATGTTGATACCTAATGGAATGCTCCTTCCTTATGGTCAGTGACACCCCCCCCCATATGTTATTATAGCAAGGTGTGTAACTCCCCTGTATAACATTTTCCAAAGTTGTCATTGTACATTGCTCTCACTGTCTCTCTCCTCTGCAGGACATTCAACAAACTCAGGTATGTCAGGGATTGGTTTTGAGCTTACTGCTATAAAATTAGCACTCAGATATTGGAAGTGTTTAACACATTACTAGGAAAACAATCCTGGAAAAACTATTACATGATCTAGGTGCATGACTAGAAGTTTGAATTAGAAAATGCATTTATTTATTAGGGCCCACTTACAGTTTGTCTGGATAACTAATAATTTGCTAGTTTGGAGAAAATGCTCAATAAGTGATAACTACTTTGAATGGTATATTTTATACTCTATAAGGATTTTGTACAACATTGCACATTTCCTAGCAGGTTTAAAGGAGTGGCCATTATTTTTTACATATTTCTAGTTATTACCAGATTTAAAAAATCACCTCTCTTAATAAATAATTATGTATTACAATAAAGTGATAAATATAAATGAGTTCATGGATTTAGGATTTTTTCTCTGAAAACCATATTTTAGTACAATAATTCTTTAATGCCATCGCAAAAATAATCTATAAAACAAAACATTTTTGTATAAATCAATTAAAATAATTTTGGAATTTTTTATGTGAAGGAATTGGTAAACACTTTTTAAAATTTTGATATTGTATCTGAGGATTTTACATTACTATATTTTAATGTGATTTGGGTTAGTAAATTCTTTATAATGCTAAATATGTGTTTGACAATATTTATCTAGACTTTGAGACTTTATAGTTAAAATACCCATTATGCTTTTTAAGTATATCTTTGTTATAAGAACTTGTTCAGTTAGCTATCATTTAAAAATATAAATAGGGTTAGCTCCCCTGGGTTTACGAATGGTAATTTATATCCTTCAAATGGTTCCAAATTGAATTTTTCAGGTACCTAAATGGGAGATATCTAATATTCACTTATAAAGTAAAGTACTTGAGGTTAATGGATGCCTTTATATTTTATGAAGTCTTGTCCTCTAGATGTTAAACTAATCTTAAGGGATCTAGCACTGATTGTAATCAACAGTTAAAATGTGTAGTGCCCAAAGTAATCTTTTCTATATTAAAAGATGTTTCCTTTTTTAATACATTGAAGAAAAAGAATAATTTTGATTAATATAAATAGTCTATAGGTATTATTTGAAAGATTTGTAGAAAATGAAATAGGACTTCAGTCCCAGGTGTACTGTATTTTATTTAGCAAATAATATGTATGTTACTTTTTTATGTATATTTATTTAGGCACCAAACAGATAATTTAATTTAATGTTAGAGTTAGAATTCCCTATGTCTCAATTAGATTCTTTTTGAAAATCTAATGTATTTTTTTGAGGGGGATGTGTTTTATTTAAGTTTTTGCAGGACTAGTAGCAAAATCACAAATGTCAGTCAGCCAAAGTTTAAGCCAAATTGTTATGTGTATTTTAGGATAAAAATGTAGTGAAGGAAAATTATATAATTAATCATCTTTGGCCTTAATACTATTTCTCCAGATTTAAAGAAATATTTTCAAATATTTTTTGTCAACATGTTTACTTCCTAGCAAGTTCTTCTCATAGTCTATTTTGTTGTTCATCTACTTCCTCTAAATATATTTTGTAATTGTCTAAATTTCAGCATTGGCATTATATAACTCTTTTGTAGGAAGGTACTTTTGAGGTCCAGGTGGTCTCTGGGAGGACCACACAGGCCAATAATGTGTTCTGCTTGGCATCTGAAGACTGCACCCTCCCCCAATAAACAGTACTTTTTTTTTCTAAGACAGAGTCTCCGTCTGTTGCTCCAGGCAGACTACAGTCCTCCTGCCTCAGCCTCCTGAGTAGCTGGGACTGTAGGGGCTGTGCAACAATCTCCCTCCGCCCCCTGTAATTTTTTCTATTTTTAATAGAGGCAGGGTCCCACTCTTGCGCTCAGGCTGGTCTCGAATTCCTGATCTCAAACAATCCTCCCACCTTGACCTCCCAGTGTGCTAGGATTACAGGCCTGGGCCCCCGTGCTCAGCCTAAACAGTACGTTTTACTAGTCATATTAGGGTAACATGAAGTTGGCATAGCTCAGTGCAATCTACTACTACTGCTGGAAAATGAGATCATAGCTTATGCCTTGGCATTAGCCATTAGTAAATGAGGGCATATAAAATACTCAATAGTCTCCCCATTTGGGGCAAATTAAATTGCCGTCTATATTAAGAGACAGTCACTTTCAGCACAGTAGAAGCTTACTATTTTGGAACAGAAAAAGTCTGCAGATCATCAGAATAATCTAGGAAACCTTTTAAAGTAGAGTCCTGGATCTCACCCATGAATATCGCAATCTCTCCCTTCTCTCCCCTCCACTCTCATACACACAGACACACACACAGACCGGACCTACATACCTGTTCCCAGGTGATTTGGATGACTAGCAGGTGTGATCTGTTCCTACCCTCTGTTGTAATAAATTTGGATGTTAGGACCCTGAGAGATTGGTTTTGCCTTAGCATCCCACGTTCTTGATTGATTCTGATCTACTTTGTTTTTACACTGAGACATCATGCAACTTTAAATCCATAGAGTACCCAGAGAAATGACAATCATAATAAATAGAAATATTTACATTTGTGTGTTATTACATGTTGTCTTAGTCTGTTTTATGTTGCCGTAACAAAATACCACAAACTGGGTAATTTATAAAGAAAATAAGCTCATTTCTGACAGTTCTTGGGGCTAGGAAGTCCAATATCAGGGTGCCAGCATCTGATGAGGGTCTTCTTGCTGCATTATCCTATGGTGGAAGGCGGAAAGACAACAGAGTGCACATGAGAGAGAGCAAGAGATTAAAACTTGCAGCATTAAGTCCTTTTATAATCAGCATTAATTCATTCATGAGGGTGGAGCTCTCCTGACCTGAACACCTCTTGTTAGGCCCCACATCCCAATAGTGTTGCATTGGGCATTAAATTTCCAATACATGCTTTTTGGGAGACATATTCAAACCATAGCACATGTTAACTTAAATTGGATAGTTCTGCTTGTGACTATGTTTAAAATCAGTTATTGTTTCCATTTAGTTGCAAAATCATTAATGAATTATTCTTATAGCTTGTTTTATTGATATATGTGTAATACTATATATCATCACGTGTTTTGGTTTATTACTAGATTGACTATAGTTTTAGTTCTTTATCATAACTCTAAGAAACATTTACATATCTTAAGATCATGGATTATATGGCTTTATATTTCAAGGGTGTGATTTTTTTAAAATTTACTGTATTTCCATTGTCTTTCTTTACATCATATTTGATGTTTGATATGATCATTGTCAGGAGGGACATTGTAAGGGCTGCACAGGTCTTATACACTATCCTTGTGTAATTCATAACATTTTTATTAATTAAAGAAGTTTTTCAGAAATAATGATTTTTAATTACTAAAAAGAAAAAAGTTGCAATTTTCAATTCTTTAAGTTATAAGTAAGTGTATTCTCTTTATATATAATTAATAGCCTTTTATTCCTCTGCTGGAACCAGTATTATAAATATATTGATTAAAGTGTTTATAAAAATGATAGCCAACTTTTACTGAGGACTTACATTGTGCTATACTACACTAAGCACTTTGCATTTGTTTTTCTCATTTAATCTTCCTAACTACATTTTTTGGTAGAAATTGTTATTGTCTCCATTTTACAGGTGAGGAAACAGATATTGAGCAATTATGTAACAGAACAAATAAATGGTAAAACATGTACTCAGGTCCATCTTGCCTGAACCTTAGCTTTTTAATCATGATGCTATGATGCCTCTACTTCATAATTTTATGAAACTGAATATGTCAGTTTAATTTTACCAATTCAGTAAGATTTTCTCCCAGAAATAATTTAAAGTTTAACTAAAGATCATCAATAGCATATTTATTCTCCTCCTGTGTATCTGTACCTCTGTGTATCTATATAGATTTCACCTTCAAAACCAAAATCTCTTCCTGCCTTTGCAGAATGGCTCTGTGCCACAGCAGTCCTTTAATATTTAGCCAGGCCTGCACTCATCATAAGTGATCAGCTTGAGGTGAAAGCTTAGACTCTTCTCAGTTACATGCATGTTGCTCTGGCCCTGCGCATGGCCTTCTCCATTTTCCCATACACACAGATGCTTTTGAATGTCCTAATTTCCCAAAGAAACTCTCATCAGCTTTTGTTTGCAGGCCTTAGGTGTCTATTTTATGTTTTAGTTGTAATCTTTTGCCCCAGGCATCTGTGATTGCTTTGCTTTGCTTTGTGTTCCAGCAGTACCTGCTGCTGTTTCTAAACTTAGGCTGAACAGAGACAAGTGCCTTGTATCAGTCCTTCAGGTAGCCCCTAAAGCAGTTAGAACAGATATGTACAACAATTTGCAAATATGGTCTGCTCTGCTCCCTCCTTAACCAAGTACCAGACTCCCAAACTGGGGATGAATGGAGCTTCCCTCTTAAAGACTGCTGCAGAACCAAGGAGGGGATGGGGCAAGGGCAAGTAAAAACACCACAAAACTTTTAAGTTGCCTTTTGCTTGATTCCATGTCCATTTAGTTTTGGTAAGTCTTTGACCATTTTCCAGAGTTTTGGCAAAGTTAGTTCTGAAAGCTAGTGCTTGTTTTTCAGTGTTTCTGTGGGAGGAAAGGTACTTGGAGTTCATACTGTGCCATCTTGCTGTCTTTTCTTTTTCTTTTTCTTTCTTTTTTTAAAATTCTATTAAAGATTTAATAGGAATGACAAAATATCATTCTCAAGTTAAAATGATCCACTTGAAAATGTTTTTTATTACAAAATAGTCCTTATGCATTTCTATTTTACATCTGAGTTTTCATTATCTGTAATAATTTGAAAATATTTAGAGGACTAAATATGGCTATTAAATCATTAGAATGTAAATAAATTAACAATAATAGAGAAAATGGACAATTATAAAATTCATGAATTTTCTTTATTGACTTTAGCACTGACTCTTAGATCTAATGGGTGGTCCTGAATTTTTACCATAAATTATCAGCACAGGGAGGCTGATGGTTACCTGATTCCTGAAATGATGTAATATCCTTAGTGGCTACTATGTTTATGGATGATGCTGAGTCATTATGCTTTGCCTTTACTATGTGTCAATATGTGAATATACTGTATTCATAATTTTTAAAAAGTATTTACCTTATAAGAGATTTTAAATTTAACTAAAATATTTCAGTAGTATATGCAAATTCATTTAAAAGACACAAAAGTTTTCAGGTCTCTACACAACTACACTCATAGCTTTTTTTTTCATCATAGCTTGAACCAAGTCATTTTTCCCTCTTACTATTAAATATTCATCAGACATAGTTGGTGACAATTCTCTAACAATTCAGAGATAAAAATCTTACGTAATACTTTTCAGAATTCCTACCTCATGTGATATAATACTCTAAAACTCGATGTTTTCAGATGTAAACTGAAGGCACATTTGAGTAGGTATGCTTACTTATGGTGTTATACTGGTTGTTTGTAACTTAACCTATTTTAAAATCACTGATTCTCCCTTCGTGAACTAGGTATTTGTGTATAAAAAATACTACAGAATTAGCATGATTTCCGTAGCACACAGAGAGAACCTATAAATTGCCCTTAGTTAAACATGACTGCAGTTAAAGCTGAAAGGGAGTCCAGAATTCCATTCGTTCTGTTTTGAAATCTAAGTTACAAATACACATATTTTATTGGGTTAATAAATTAGATACACGTTTGAAATTACAATTGGAAAATACTATACATTTTCTTTCTCATTTAAACTAATGCCTATTTTTTTCAAATCAGATAACTTATTTTAATTATGAATATTATGAAATCATTTTGTAAAGTTACTTACCAATTAGTGAGAAATGAATGTTATGTAAATTTCAAACTCTGGTCACATGTAACTGATGAACTGTTTCTATAGATACATGTTGCACAATGTTACACATATACAGTAACATGTATATATGTATATATTATGTATAATTTATACATGTATTTAAAATGTACTAAGTAAATATATCCAGATTATTTGACTGGTTAGTTTATATTAGGTATTGAAATACCTTTAAAAATCTATTCTAAAAATTTATTCTATTGTTAAATTACTTTTCAAAGAAGTGAAAGGACGTCTGTTATATTAAAAACACATTTAGGTATTTGTGCTGTTTGATCATTTAAAGGTCTTTGTGTAAGACTACCAATGTATTTATGTGTGTGTGTGATCGGAAAACATCCTGTGCATCCTTGTTACAGTTATGGCTACCTGACAACTTAGTTCAAGAATCAGAATAGCAACTGAAAGTATCATATTAAACTCTCTTGCACCCTCTGTTGTTATTTTTGAGGAACACCGCATATACGTTCCTGTGATTGTATTGTCATTACATTTATTTAAATCCCTGATAAAATTAATACTTATTTTATTATACTTGCCTCCAAATTAGATTGAATAGTATTGTAACATTTGCTTGTAATTCTTCTTGGTGTTTTCCTGTGTTACAGATATGTTTTTATCATATTACAGCTTAATTGAAAGATGAGCCTTTCTGTTTGTCTTTGATTTCTCCTAGTTACCAGTTTTAAGCTGTGCACCTCCCCCCCACCCTTCAGCCCCAAATGTTTCACACAAATGAAAATCTCTACAGGATGTAGCACATTGTATATACAATTTTCCAAAATTACGGATTCTGTCTGTTCTTTTGTAAACCTTTCAATAGTCAAACAGTTTCCTTCCAAAATAAGAGTCTGGAATCGTCCATACTAAAATTAAGAATTTATAACTGTAAGGAACAGATGTTTTCATAAACATTTGCTATAATTAATTTCAACTAGAGGATTGAGGGAACAAAGCGTTTTTCCCACTTCAAAACTTTATTGCCTTTTCCCCATATAGCAAACTCTGAAATCTTTTCTCTCATATTGTTAGTGGAACAATTGTACTCTTTTTGGTATGTTTTTGAGAAAGAAAAACTTTTTTTTTTCCTCTTTATGATGTTTTGCACTTTGAAAGTTATATTTAATGTAATATTTCCGTTTGGAAATAGTTATAAACTGAAGAAAACCTTTGTAGTATCTTATGATAAAATCTGGTTGTTTAAAAAACTAAATCTCTTAATTATTTGAAGGATTTTATATTTGATTTGATAAATATCAGCTTAAAGAAAAAATATTCTATTGGCAAAATTTTGTATATTTAATCATAATCTTTAGTTTTAAGAAGAAAGAAGGCTCATATTTTAAATGTATAATATAGTGCTTATTCTATACTGATTACGGAATGTTTCACAGGAAATGTCTGCAAGCTGTTAAATAACATGTGCTGTAAAAAATTTCATTTAGCAAGACAGAGACTAATTTTCCTTTAATTTTTTTAGTTTATTATAATATTAATTTTTAAAAAAAATGAAGTGTGTTGTATGAGTAATCTTACTGTATTCATGTTTTCAATGAATTAACAACATATACCCAGCTAGATTAATTTTAAATATTTGAGTGTTTTTGGATTATTTTCTTCTATAAATTATCACCATTTTTGAGTGATATAATACATTTTTGGGATTTTTTTGTTTTTTCAAAAAACAAAAAAACCTGGAAGTGTATTTTAAAAAATGAGTAGAGTTAAAAGTTTATTAAGTGGACTAATCCTCAACTTCCTGAACACTTTGGCAGAGCTGCACATCTCACCAATTTCTTGAAGAGAACCCGTGTTCTATACTAATCTATCAACTATAAAATGCTTAAAGAAAAATAGGTAGCTGTCATTAAAATTACACTTTAGCTTTCAGTAACCATTTAATGAGTAGCATAATTATGTAAGTATAGTACCTTAAGTACTATGCTCAATAATTAAAAATAATCTCATCTTTAAAGTGAAAGCTCTGTAATTACTATTTGACTTAACCAGGGCCACTGATGATTTTCAGTGGTACCTTAGATTGTTCAAAGTGGATTAAAAGTATAAATTAAAATGAGATGAATCATTAAATTATTAAGCTGTAAATATTTTAAAAATGAATATAACCTGATGTTTCAAAGTTACATTATAGAAATTAGGGGTATAAAATGTAGTCAGATTCTACTCTTTTTATTTGTTTTGAAGATAAATAGTATATTAATCGTAGTATACTATGATTTCATAAAAACTGTATTTTGAAGTATATATTTAAAAAATTAAACTGTTAAATTTCTATTAATAAGAATATATATTTTACATTGAGGCATGAGTAAGCAATTTTTTCAACTTAGTACAATTATTTTTATTTTCTAGTCTTTTAGCTGACATGTATGAATTTGTTCTAAATTTGATTTTATGAATATGACAGTTTTTCAGTGAAAATGTTTTTTTCCACATGTATCATTACAGGAGACACAAATAACTTTTGGTTTTGTTGCTCTTTCATGTTTTAAATTGCTGAACTTTTGACAGTTAAAATTTTACAAAGAACATTAAGGTATACTAAAAGTTCATTGAAATGTGTTCTTGATCACCACCTCCCAGGGCTGCTTTCTGGTTTACTTGTCTGCTTTCCAAATTCCCAGAGGTGGTGAACTAGGAGCTGGAAAACCTTCCAGGTCTGCTCCGTACTTCTCTCTTTTGACTGTGTTGCTGATCAGGATTGGCGACTTGATCACTACCAAAAAATTTCCTTTGTTTATAAACGTTAGTGTACATTTAGATGGTTTATAAACTTTAGTTTTCGCTATGATTCATAAGAAGAAAATGTCTACTACACTTCATTTGTTCCTGTTAGCAATTACTTTGGCAGTATTGCTATCCAATTTAGGAGTGGATTGTTGGTTTATATTTTGGCATCAAAATGAAATTTTTAGCCTTAAACACTTTGAATACAAAAGATAACTTGGGGGAGGGGTGAATAAATATATGCTTTTTGACTAATATATTGCATAGAGCTATCACATAGTAGTTTTTCAACAGAAATAATCAGTTTCAGAATCTCCATTATTTCAGTGTTCTAAATTTTGTTTTCCAGGAGATTCAAATAAAAATGGAAGACGAACAAGTTCTACTCTAGACTCTGAGGGGACTTTTAATTCCTATAGGTAGGTGATGAATACATAGACGTAATATTGGAAGATAATGTATAAGAAACATAATCATACAGAATTCTAATCTTAGAATAATAAGGAACCACTATTTGTGCTTTAAATATCTAACAGAGGTAAAGAATGTTGTGTTATGTGATTGCAGATTTAATGAGTAACAAAAAATATAACATCCTAAATTCTTGAGTAAATGAACTTACTGCAGATACCTGTTGTTATTCTATAGTAGGATAATTGGAATGAATGCACATTTAGTATTAAGCTTCATTATAATCCATTTTTGTTTTTTGTTTTTCCAGTGTATCTGTTACAGTACTAAAGCTTCCTTTTACGTTTCTTGCTAAAACAGAGAACTGCTGACAAGTGCCTAAGAGAGCTTAAAATGTAATTCACAGTTGAATTAAGTGCTGTTTGTTAATATCCTGCTTGAGTTCTTCAGCAAATAGGGCAGTTACATCTCAATAAGTAATTCTTTACAAAAAGGATATACTAGTTAAGAAAATATGTATTTTATCTAGTCCTTTGTTAATATTCTCCTCATGATTTGAATTTTATTTGAGTAAAAATGTTTATGATTTTTGTACCTTTATAATAGGGAAATCCAGAAAGAGGAAAGATTAAAGTATTTTCAGTAATATTTGAAAATCTGTATACTGAACAAAAGTGGTGTAAGAACCCAGTTGTTTTCTCTTAGGAAAATAAATGCAGATTCAATAATAATACATTTTAACATTATAGATAGTAATGCAGATTCCTGAAGAAATACTTTAATTGGTCTACACTGCCCTTATGATTAATTAGTTCTGATACTTGTATAACACCACTATAAAATATATGCAAAAACCACTGTATACTTGGAAATTCATTTGAATATTAAACAATATCTCTTTTTCTATAGTAAACATAGAATTTATGCTTAGTTTATATTTTTATTTATATACCTATTCTATATCCTTAATTGGAACTGTATCATTTGTTTCTTCAGATTTCAGGCAAGCTTTTATCATCTAAAGTAGAGACATGTACAGGAGGTACTTAATAAAAATGTGGTAAATGATAAAATTTTTATAATTTCTTTATGAATTTTAGAAATGAGATGGTAATTGAAACACTTGACATCTTTATTTTATACTAGTTGGGGTCTGTATAAATGATCAGTCATTCAAGTGTCACAGATACTACAAAAGGCTTATGTTCCCTTGGTGTTCTGGAAGGGTATTATCACAGCAATAAAGCTCATATGTTGTCATTATATTTTCACTGTATCTATCTATCCTACCTTATAAATGGTGGAATTCTCCAAATCCTTTTTTTAGTCCTGAAGCATAATATAAAGCTTGGATTTGACATATTAAATAATAAGTAGAATCCCCTATCTGAACATGTCATAAATGGTAACAATAATAACCAAAAAAAGTGAATATGAAAGATAGTTAAATAAATATTCATGATTTAGCATGTAACTGATGAATGTTAATATGATAATATATATGAAATCTATGATGGTAATATTATTAGAAATAAATACAGTAAAAAATAACCAAGACAAAAGGAATAAAGGATATATTTCAAAGGAAGGAAAATCCCTTTATTTGTGTATAAATTTTGTTGGTGAATTATATTTTACAATTAACATTTGTGGTTTAGCTAATTATGGTAAATAATGGACATAATATAAAGTTAAGAGAAATGTTTTAATGTGAAGGCACAGTATTGTAGTTTATTTTGTTCTAGAATAGTTTGAAGATTAAAGTATCAGTATTATTGAGTGATAATTATATTTTGAAAATGAACTCCTAATGCAACTTTGCACAATAAATACTAATGTTAACTAAATATTTTTAATCAATGCCTGTCACTGTGTAATGTTAGGATATTAATTTATTGTTGTAATTTAAAAGGCAAGATAAAAAGCTCAGGTAGTGTAGTATGTAAAAGCAGGCTTTTAATAGTTGGCAGGCCAGCACTGCTATTAACTAGTATTATAGTATTTAAGGTGTGAAATGAATATTTTCAACTTAGTAGACAATAGTTCTTATAATAAAGTTACTTGTGAATTTGACACTTGGGTTAAATGTAGAATTCATAGAAGTACAGCTCTGGGCTATATTTTCATATTAAGGTTAACTGACAAAACCTAGAAATTGCTGCAGAATCACATTAAAATGGCAAGAGAATTGTCAATAAAACTTACTTTTGAAAATGAAAGTTATTTTTCTGTTGCCAATTTAGCTCTTTCAGAATAACTAGAAATAGATTATTAGAAAAATATACCTTTCAACCCTCAAATCCTTTTGTATAAGAATTCTACTTTTCTATAACAATTCCATTTTTATATTTAAACTGCAACAGAGATCCTAACCTTTATTCACAGTTAGACAACTCAGGCCTTAATTCTATCACAAACATACTGCAGCTGTATATACTTGTGTCCAGGATTAAGATTAGCTTTAGTTTTTCATTTATAAAATGGGCATTATAATGTTTCCTGTTTCCTTCCTTATGACCTATTTCCTTCCTGCAGCTGTTTTAAAGAATGAGGTAAAATGCATGAAATACAGCCTTTTGAAAATATAAATGCAAAGCCGTGGTAATACTTCTTTTGTGCTCACTTCATGTAAATTGGTAACTTGCCTGTGTTCACCCTCCAGTGCTTCCACCCTTTTGTAGCATATGCTGAGATTTTATTAACTTTTGAATTCAGTCTTGAATTGATCACCCAAATCTATATTCTTTTCATTATTTGTCTTATTATGTTATTAGATTGTCAAGTTCAAGAGGACATAGTCTCTGGGTTTTTGTTTGTTTTTCAAAATAGTATCTAATCATAGTATGTTGGTTCAAATCATGATTCCAACTACTCTGAATACTTAGGACAAGTCTTAGCTTTAGATTTCTTAGCTTTAGATTCCTTATCTTTGAAATGGAGATAATAAAATACAGTTGATAAACTTTGAAAAATAAATTTAATTGGATAATGTCACATGGTAAATGCTGAATAAAAGTTGCTTTTATGTTCCAGTCAATGTCATTATCATCATTGTTATCCTTTTGGTATTGTATAGGTTTTTACAGTGCTCTAATAGAGACACCAAAAGGAAGAGAAAAAAATATATATCTTACAGGAAAACAACTTTTTTTGTCTATTAGCAGAAAGGGAGCTAAGGTCAAATTTAATCTGGGCCTTGAAACTCTCAATCTCTGATATAGTATTTCAAGTTAAACAGCTGGTAAAAATGAAGGGAAGATGTTTTAGTTTACTTTTTTTTTTTTTTTTTTTTGAGATAGAGTCTCCCTCTATTGCCCAGGCTAGAGTGCTGTGGTGTCAGCCCAGGTCACAGCAACCTCAAACTCCTGGGCTCATGCAATCCTCCTGCATCAGCCTCCCGAGTAGCTGGGACTACAGGCTCGCACCACCATGCCCGGCTATTTTTTTTTTTCTATTTTTTAGTAGAGATGGGATCTTGCTCTTGTTCAGGCTGGTCTCAAACTCCTGACCTCAAGTGATCCTCCGGCCTCAGTCTCCCAGAGTACTAGGATTATAGGCGTGAGCCACCGTGCTGCGCCAAGATGTTTTATTATTGGTGTAAGTTCAGAGATAGATATCTTCAACTTTGACAGATATGTTTTGAAATTTAAAATCAATGAACCCTAATTGTAGCTTTATGTGCCTAATGCTCATAAACCTATTTCTTATAGCCTAGGAGATTTTACTTTGGATTTTATCTTCTTGTGGTTTTGTTTCATTGATTCGGATAGAGTACAGCTGCATTTAACTCCTAAGGCACCAGCATGATTATTATATGATACTCGAGTAGTAGACCAGATCTTGTTTTGGAAATTTTGGTTAAAATTTTTGATTGTATATCTCTCAACTAATTTGCAGATGGCGTGATAAAATGTGAAAATTATGAGAATTGAGAAGACATTATTAGTTTTATGGAATATGTCTTATACTTTTTAAAGACCAATGTTAACATTTTCTTCCAAATTATATGAGCTTTTTCTATTTCTTATTTACCCATTAAAACTGAGACAACTTTGATGGGGATGAAAGAAGAGAAGTGGTTTCCTGATTATCAGTTTGCTGTAGATGATTAACTTAGTGACTGTATCACAGGGCTAGCCCTCCCTTCCTCTTCCCAAGGGCAGCTGACCTTCTCCTCGCCAAAAGAGGCAAGCCCCTTGCCAGCACACATGACTACAGACTATTACATTAATCTGTTTAGCTGTAGTACCAGCTGCTTGCATGTTTTTAATTATCTTATTAGATGGTATAACAGTGACCTATGAAGTAAATTGAAGGTGAACATTTTTAAACTTTCCTTTTATTACCTTAGGTTTCTAAATATCTTTTTAATTAAATTATAACTTTTTGCAGAAGTTCACAGGAAGTCTATATGGTTTTTGAGTCAACATGTTTTTTTCAGATTTTTAAGGTATAATGCCATAAATCCCAGTATAGAAAATAACTTCATTTTTGCCTTGTTTATTGATAAGATTTAAGTTGTGTTTATGTAGTCAAAAATATATGGTAAACTTGGCTTAATAATCACTTTATTTAGAGAAAACTAGGACCACTTATTTGGCATTCTTAGGGAAACTCAAAATATTGCTTAATTTTCGCACATCATCCTGCCATTGTATGATGATGCCATAAAACAAGTCATTGTAGATTGTTTTATATATTCATACAGGTTTAACTCTGATTTTCTAGATTCTGTTTATACTATAATAAATTATCTTGTTTACTCTTAAGTATTTTTTCCAACTAAATTTCATGTGGCACCATTTATAAGTATATTTTCCCAAGCTGTGCTGTTAGGAAAAATATACTATCTCCTGGATCTTGACAATTGGATACTTTTCAAACAATCATGTGTAAATGCAATGTTGACTTCAAGAGACACAATTCAAAACAATAAAAACCAATGGTTGCTCAGTTAGAAGTCATAGCCAATAAACTGAAGATTATAATAATTTAGTTAGGAACCCTAATATTGAATTAAAAAACAAAAGTTACTTGGATGCAAAAGAGATTGCAAAATAGTTATATAGTTAATGACACCTACAACCGGGGTAGTGCAGTGACTTGAGATTTAAAAATTTATAAAGACTTCAATACTTGGAAACCTCACATTATTTGGTTTTTTTAAAGAAAATATTTATACTTTTTGGCTTTTTTTCTCTAAAAATATTGTATTTCATATTTCAAAAAATTTTATGGGAGAAGTAAAGGGAACTTATTTCCTTTATATATTTTGTTTTATTCCTCTAAAGGAAAGACAAAAAAAGACATTTGGCTCTAAAACAGTGGTGTTCCAATTTCTTGATATTGATCAGAACTTCCAAAGTTGCCTCCCTTTCTCAGTATGATATGTTTTGTATACATACAGCTCACCGAGTCAAAGACTATTTAAGTTGGTAAAAAGTTTCTAAAAAGTTACAATTGACATAGCCTTTTGAATCTAAAAGCTAAGTCTTTAAGTCGTTTCAAATACATTAATTTGAACTTTCTTGAATCATTGAGTAAATTTTTAAAATTGGGCTTCAAGTTTTATCACAAAGATTTTTATATATTCTGTTTATATCAATAATTTGAGAGGAAAATAATTTGGGAAATCTCCTTTCATTATTTACATTTATTCTTAGTATAATACCTGTTACATTTGTATTTAAGAAGATCATACATCTCATTGAAATAACAATGAAACAGTGATTCAAAATAGTAGAGGAGAGATAACAGAGCAAAAGCCTACTTTGGACAATAAGATTTAAAATTCAGAAATCTGTGTTCTAGTCACACTTGTAGAGTGATACATCTTTGTTAATCTTGTTATTTTTAATAATACAGGCTCATTAGAATCAATTTATTTTCTGTGAGTTATACTAAAGATAATAGATACCAACCTGAATCCTTCATCCTTCTTCCCACCACCCAGTCCTTTAAAGCTCCAAAGGCCTTGCCATTTTAATTACTTTTCCAGGGTTTCATAGCTTAGTAAATGAAGAGGAGGAAGGAGAGTTGCAGAATCAGGCCTTCTTTCCTGATTCTAGAGCATTGCTTTTTTGATTTTGGTGTTGCCTGTATTTTATTGAGAATCTATGTAATTTTAAGAAGTTCTTAAGAATAAGCACATGATTTAGAGAAACAATTTGGAAAAAGCACAAAGATGGCTAAAGTTTACATCTTGCCTCTACTTATTGACTACGTGACGTAAGGCAAGGTAATTAACCTCTCTGATTCCTAATTACCTCATCTGTAGAATTGGGATGTTAACAGCATCTATATCGTAGAGTTGTAGGAAGCTTACCTATAAAATGTATAAAATACCTGGCCCAATCATGTAACACATAGTGGGTAACAAATGTTAATTTCCTCACCTTTCCTTTCCCTCTCTCTTTTCTAAAATTTCCTTTAAGTTTTAATCAGCTCTTTCACCTGACAAAGTTGACCTTTGCCTCAGAAAAGTTTTAAAAAATTCTTTCCAGTTCTAAAGTGGCAATTAATGAGTATTCTAAGATTCAGATGTATCTATCACTATCTATAGATTATATAGGAAGAATTTTTTTATATAATCTCTTATATTTAGCCTCATAATCTCATTATCAAATTTTCTTATTTCTTGTTTCTGTATTTGTTTAAGAAGCACCACAACCTTTGCAGTTAAATGATAATTTCAGAGAACACAAAATGTGTAACCTTTTCATTTTTCAGGAACTAAAGTCACAATATTACCTTTTGTTCTTGTCTCCATAATGGAGCCTCCTTTGAGAGAAGGAAAAAAAATTCACATTTGAATAATGAATATGTCTTCTTGAAGTAACTTTATTATTTTTCTGATAGTGGAACTGGTCCATATCTGTGCTTCTTCATAATATACATTCTCTCTGAAATAATTATTAATTACTTAGGCTCTGAAAATGTTACCTTACACTTAAAAAAATTAACTGATTTGTTTGTATTTACTGCCTCAAGATAATAATAATTTACTGCCTAAAGATAATAGATACCAACAGTGGCTTGAGCAAACACGTTATAGTTTGGGTTTCTTTCCTTGAGAAACTCCTTCAAGCCCTTTTTATTATCTGTAGCCAGGCTTTAGGGGGAAACTTTTTCATGTTTGTTTATTTACATAGTTAGCTGAAAGCCTGATCATCCAAGGCTGTGTAAATGTTTATCTTTGAAAAGACAGGCATGCATTTGAAATATGAGGATAAGCTGCTCTGAGCCAATCAGCACTGAAGTCCCTTCTCTAGGACACACTTCTCTTTTCCCCTGCTGTTCCCAGTTGAAATGCCTTGCAGTCAGCCCCTTGGGTCACTGTTTGTACTATTAATATATATTAGCATGCTACACTCTTTGGGTATGGTGGTGAAATATACCAAATCAATTAAATATTTGCTATAATTTTAGAAGATAATACATAGAATTAGGGTTCAAAAGTGGAAAGTTAGAAATCTTTTTTAAAGTTTACAATTAGCTCGCTTATTTACTCATTGGTCTGCTTTATAAACATAGCTCTATGTAATACTTAATTTCTGGTTTTTTATTTCATGGACAATTTATAAGAAAGAAATGGTTTAAGAGAGAAATTTTCACAGAATATTATAGTAGAAATTGGTATTTAATATTTGTCTATTTTCTATATCAGATTGCCTTGCCCATTGCATCAAAGTGGCAATAATTAGTATATATTCTCATTTTAATTTTTTTCCTTTTTTAAAAAATTTAATAGATTTAGGGGGTATAAGTTGAGTTCTGTTACACGTATATATTGTATAGTAGTAAACTCTGGGCTTTTAGTGTGCCTATTACCCAAATGTGTGCATTGTACCCCACAGGTAATTTTTCATCTCTCACCCGCTCTCAGTCTCTCCCCTGTCGAGTCTCCAACATTTGTTATACCACTCTGTGTGTGCTTGTGTAGCCATAGTTTACCTCTTCTCTACAAGTGAGAACATGCAGCATATACTTCTCTGTTCTGTTCCTGACTGACTTCACTTAGGATAGTGACCTCTAGTTCCATCCAGGTTGCTGCAAAAGACATTATTTATGTCATTCTTATCAGTCAGTAGTATTTGATGTCTCATTTTATTTTTAATCCAGAATTTCACAAGTGTTTTTCTGACATTTGTTTATATCTTTTTTTTGGTCAGTCATTCTGCATATCTTTATTGTACACCCGTTATGTATAAAACACAGACCCTGCCCTTGGGGTACTCATAATCTAGCAGAGAGGCAAACATGGAAATGAGTAATATAGATTATAACTAGTGTGATAATGGAAGCATTTATCAAGACCCAGGGGAAGATCAAATGGGATAATTATAATTGAAGGTTGAGGTGGTGGGTGGTAGGAGGAAGATCTGTTTGATAGGTGTTCTAGCAGGACAGGAGTTTTCAGGGAGATGAACAATGTGAACAAAGATAATCTTCATTTCCTACTCTTTAGCAATGCATTCTTTTGGGTTTCTTTTGCAGTAATATGATGGGTAGAATTCAGTTTGTCAACCTCAATAACAAACAGAGAAATTCTCCAAAGATACTTAGTTTATTTGGGAATGTGCAGGGGATTTGCAGATCTGGGATATGCGGGCTATGGGGACCATAGGCATATCCAAAGAGGTTGATGCAAGGGGAAGCTTTTAAAAGCACAGGAGAAAAGTATATGTAATTGGTTTTGAAACAAAGAGAACATGATTACAGGGGTTTATTGCAGGAGTTGACATCCGTTCATTAATGGCGACAGTGTGTCAGGCAAGTGTTCTTGTGCATCAGCTAACTATCCTTTTGACTTGTTGCAAGCTGCAGTTTAGAAAATCCTTGGCAAAAGTTCTTCTTACAGGCATGTGTGCATAAGAGCCCTTCAGAGAGTCTTTGTAATAGTTCTTATCATAGACATGTGTGCATGTAGGCCCTTTCTTCTTAACCTCCCAATCTTTATAATTTTATAGATGTTCTTCAGTATTCTCAGTGGATTAGTTCTAGGACTCCAGGGATACCAAAATCCACAGATGCTCAAGTCCAGCAGTCAGCCATATAGAACTGAGAATAGGAAAAATTGGCCCTCCCTATCCCAAGTGACTCCATTTTGATTCTGACAGCTTTCACAGTTGGACTTAGTCTGTGACAAAATTATGCCCTTACCTATAATGACAGCTAATGTGACCCACTCAACATGAATATTTTCATACGTATCTATTTCATTGCGGTAAACTGCTATTTTGACAGTACTAAAGTTTTCAAAATTCAGTATATCATAGATGTTTGATATATTTGAATCTTTGATCAAAAAATTTAAGTAGGAGTTGAAAATGTGAACCTTTAAATCACATAAAATTATTATGAAATATTAAATAGTTGATAATGATATAACTGAGAATGAGTATTATGTGCCTAGAAATATGAGGAAATCAAAAAGAAATAGCTATGGAATAAGAAAATAGACTACTAATGAGAGAACACTTGAAATTTAAAAGATGTCCTAGTATCATCTGAACATATAGATATAATTTTCATTCCATGTAATTTCATTACATTCTGAGATAGATGTAGAAGTAGTTTAGACTGATTGACATAATCTCCAAGAGTTTCAAAGACTATAAGTAAACAAATATACTTGTTCAGATTAGAAACTATTAATAATTAGACGACATGCCCAAGTGTCTCAACCCATTTGAACCAAAACAAGATAGTTGAACATTTTTTCTTAACTCTTATTCCAATTTTTTAAAAAATATACTTCCAAGTCTTAAAGTTCTTTGACCAGCATAGCTCTACTATCGTAGAACTAGACACAGACTTCTTCTTATTTGGATTTTGTTCAGTCCACAATAAAAAGTTCACAGTCCCCAAGATTACAATTGTTTGCTTGCCCCTCTACTCACCTCACCGCAGGGCAACGCCCAGAATCTGCTTCTCTGCTTTGTATTCTGTGTAGCCTGAACAGGGTCCATCTTTCCATATGAGGTATTTGGGAGAGGATGGAAGGGAGTGGAATAAATAAATAAAGCCAGAGTGCTCTGCGTGGCATTTTTATCACTGCTTCCATCCCTGTTCCTCCTACTGCCACGTGGGCTGCTGATAGATTCTAGAGAAAGAGAACTCCATTTTCTTGCCTCTACATCTCCAGATGCCATTCCTAACAATAATATTTTAAAAGATGCTATAGCAAAATGAGAATTTTCTTGTGCTAACTTTCAATTTTATAGTTGCATTTCATATAACAGCTTTATAGAATCATCTCTTTGGTTCATATAAAAATATTTGTGGTCATATAATTAACTTTTTTGTGGTATCCATTTGGGGATATCTGAATTATTGGGTATATGGATAATAGAAAAGAAAAAATAAAATACCAAACGGCCTTTTTGTCAAGTCGGACTAGATTTGGGTTCTACTGAAGTAGGTGAACTTTCAAATGTATAATGTAAAATTTCAGCAGTGGAGAATACTTATGCCTAACACAGGGCTTTTTATGAAACAATTTAATTTTGACAAGGAAGTAATGAGAAAATGGTTAATGTTCACTGAGATTTGGAACAACTATTTTAAAAATTAGTAATAAAAATACTACTCCTACTGGTGTTCTAGCCTACATGGAAAACAGAGTAGGGACTTGAATTAGGTTTCCATACCCTTGATTGTGTCCTGGTAGGCCAACTGATTTAGTGACTTCCCCCAACCCTGTTTCCTCCTGCGCACAAGAAAAGGGATTTTTCCCCATCTTTTCTTTGAATGTACAGTAACACATTTGACACATCCGTTACTTAAAGATCACATTTCTAATAGCTTCAGCCAACTGGATTATAATCAGAAACTTAGAAATAGAGGGGAATATTAGAATGCCCCACAAAAATCTGTTTATCAAAGTATATTTAATCCTTGGAAAGCCCTACCAATCCTTAGCTTCTTCCACTTAGTCTTATTTCTCAGTGTACCCTTTTTTGATTAAAAAAGATGGCAGTTTAAGATGTTAAAATAGGCTAAAATGTAAAGACTAGTTTTTTGTCTTTATTTGTATAAAGACAAATTAGACTGAGCAAATGACAAAGGGGTATAGATTTGAGATTGCTAAAAGCTGATATATAATCCTAAACAATTTGATAGCTGATAACCTGACAACTGTGAACAGAGAGAAATATCCCTAAAAACACAGTGGAGAGCTCCATAAGCAAAGCAGTTTGTTATTCAATGTAGGAGCAAATAGCCATGCGTTTTCCAAGTGCACACCACATCTGGACAAAAATGACTTTTAAGTCTTGGGGATGTTTTGATGTTGATTTTTATGTTGATGGAAGAAAGTTACTTGTATGGCATATGTTGACCTTTCATCATGCCAGGTAATTGAGGTATACAGTACTGTATTCAAGCATGGTTTTAAAATTAGTGGGTTTTTTTCCTTTTTAATTATAAGTGAGTGAAATTTTCTAGTAGCCTTTGGGTAAGAGATGTTTCCTTACCTTTTCAGAGGCCGTATGAAATTGTTTTCCCAGGTACATTAATCCAAACAAACTTAAAGTACATAATTACCTTTACACTAAAGTTTATTTCATGGCCCATTTATCTTCATTTTAAATTATCCTTTCCAGGTTCTTGTAGCCAGTCCGTCTGTTGCTAAGCGTGATTATGTTAGGCTCATGATCCAAATCTTGGTTCTAGTTCTTTCACCGTCATTGACCATTTTTGGTAATCAGTAGAAGTAACACTGTCATCACTAAAGTTTTGCTTTTCTAACTTTCACGTTCATGTGTGTGTGTGTGTGTGTGTGTGTGTGTGTTTGGGTGGGTGTGTGTGTGTGAAAGGGAGGTAGGAAGAAGTAGGGGGAAGGGCAGTAATGGTAGAGACAGAAACAATCATAGGAAGAGGCAATGAGATAGATGCAAGAAAGAAAAACTATTACATCTGTATCTGATAGTCTTATTAGTAGCACCATTCATTTAGAATAATTATATACTGTGTTAAAGTATCTCTTATGGAATTCCATTGATTTATTTAGCCACATGTATTATTTAACTTTTAATGTTTTTTTCTTTCCCCAATTACATTATACATGAGTATATATTATGTGTATATTTATCTTTATATACCATATACCTTTATAGTTATTACTTTAAAAAAATGAATGTATACATGAGTGAATTGTTATTATCCTTAAAACATTTTTAGCTTCACTGTCCAATATAGGAGCCACCGATGACATGAGACTATTCAAATTTAGGTTTTAATTAATTAAAATAAAATAATATGTGTAGTTGCACTAGCCATATTTCAACTGCTTAGTAGCTATGTGTGATTAGTGGTTGCCATATTGGACAGTCAAATACAGAACATTACTGTCATCTCAGAAATTTCTGTTGGATAGTGCTGATCTAGAGGTTGTAAAGTGAATGATAGATTCAGTTAAAATATAACCCATTTTAGTCTTTTTAAGAGAAAGTATTATTCTAAGCATACTTATATTTTGCTAAGTATGATACCCTGTTAGTCAAGCCAGTCTTGAAAAACATGCCATAAGACAGCAGTCCCCAACTCCTGGTAGGGACCTGGTTTCAGAGCTCTGCTGCACTATCCCCCCGCCAACAACTGTGGAAAAATTGTCTTTCATGAAACTTAGGAACTGGGTGAGGGGGTGCACACAGCAGGAAGTGAATGGTAGGTGAGGAAGTGAAGCTTCATCTGTCTTTATAGCTGCTGCCCTTCCTCACATCACTGCCTGAGCTCCGCCTCCCGCCCCCACCCACCTCTCTTACCTGTCTGTAGAAAAATTATCTTCCATGAAACCCGTCCCTGGTACCAAAAGGTTGGGGACCACTGCCTTAACAGATAGAATTAACTTTTTTTTTTTCCCCTTTAGACAAGGTCTCGCTCTGTTGCCTGGGCTAGACTGCTGTGGTGTCATCATAGTTTATTGCAACCTCCAACTTCTGGGCTCAAGGGATCTTCCTGCCTCAGTAGCTGAGACTACAGGCACTGCACTACCATGCACATCTAATTTATAAATTTTTTATAGTGACAGTATCTTGCTATGTTGCTCAGGCTGGTCTTGAACTCCTGACCTCAAGTGATCCTCCCTCCTCGGTCTCCCAAAGTGCTAAGATTACAGGTGTGAGCCACCACGCCTGGCCAGGAGTAACTTTTAATTAGGACATCAGATTTTACTGAATAAATACCTATTTCTAAATTTCTGGAAAATAATTTGTTCTCAATTCTATAAGCATTTCCTTTACAGTATTGCTTATATTACAGACTCTGCGGCAAATTCTATGTCATATTATAGAAAGGTAGACGTCAAGCCCATGCCAGTTATCATGAATATCAAGGTAAATGAAGTGTAGCGGGGGTAGAAAGAAGGTGGGGAAGGTCTGCAGGGACAAGTCTGAAAGAAGAGGATTTTTCCTTACTTGCTAATTGTATAGGAAACATTAGTAAACCATGGAATATAAAATATATTCACTCCAGACAACTTCACAGAGATTATCTCTATGAGGATCCTTTTCTCTCCTCATTTCTAAATGATGATTCTTTGATTAGTAATATAATTACCTTTATTATGTGTCTAAATTTTTATAAAATTTTAAGAAAGGTTTTTATGAAATTAAAAAGCTTGTGATACAGCTTTTCTTGATTCCTTTTTTGAAAGTATAATTATTGAATTTACCTACTTCATATGACACTGAATTTAGAGGCTTTAAACATTGTATTTTGATGAAAATAATACATTAATAAAGAAGAGTATTGGCCAAGCACAGTGGCTCACACCTGTAATCCCAACACTTTGGGAGGCCGAGGCAGGAGGATTGCTTGAAGCTAGGAGTTCAAAACCAGCCTGGGCAACATAGTGAGACCTCATCTCTACAAAATATAAAAAAATTCACTGGTCGTGGTGGCGCACACCTGTAGTCCCAGCTACTCTGGAGGCTGAGGTAGGAAGGTCACTTGAGCCTAGAAGTTCAAGGCTGCAGTGAGCTATTATTGCACCACTGCACTCCAGCTTGGGCAACAAAGTAAGACACTGTCTTTAAAAATTAAAAAAAAAAAATCACAGAGTATTATATCTGATAGTCCATAGCTGTTTTTACTCAGTTCTTTGTGTTCTTGTGGATATTGAGAGAGAGGCTCAAGATTTCTCAATTCAGAGTTCACTTCAAAGCATTATCTCAAATTAATTTAACAAACCTCTAGGCTTTGAACTATTCTTTGGGTTTGTTTCAATGAAGCCTCATCATATGATAACATATTTCACCTAGACATTTGAAGAAATCCTTTTTAAGCTTGTGGATAATTGTGCATTCTATTTGTGTGTGTGTGTGTGTATTTTATATATGTGTGTGTGCATTGTGTGTGTGTGTGTGTGTGTGTGTATGATATGCCCTGATTTTTCATTATGGAAGGAAAAAAAAGCTTTAAAAAAAAGTAAGTTTTAAAAAATTCCTGATACAGGAAGCAAAAAAGCCTGTACAGTTTCTAATTGCTTTTTAGAGACTCTGAGTTCCCTCATTACCTGTGATTTAAGCTAAAAACGAGGTAATTATAGATAACATCAGTGTTTATCTGGTTGATCTTGGCACCTGCAGTCCTAATGTTGTAGCTTACCCATATCTGGTGCCACACTTTACAGTCTGATGCTGACATACCTAATTTACACTTTTCATATTTCCTTTGATTTTAAGTTAGATGTTCCTTGTTCTATTTGAATAGTGTTTTCAAAATCATACTTTTAAAATAACATAAAAGTATATACTCTTTTAAATATAATATGTAAATTATGGTATAGTCCTTTTATTGATAGAAATCTTTCATTATTTTGATACATATTAGAAACAGATTTAAAAATATATTTTCTCCTTTTTTCTATATGTTGGATAAAATGAATGTGATCGTAATTTATATGACAATTTTTCAAATATTGGCATACATTTTAGGATTATAAAATTGCATAAATCTTTTTATGTTAAGTTCAGCTTTCTTACCTTGTACCTCCTCAGCTTCAGATATTCTACCCATGTAATTCTGATCTAATCCTGTTTGGAGGTCACCCTCATCCTGCCCTCGCCTTTTGGTTCTATTATCTCTCTAGTCAAATCTCAGTAAGATGATCATGGTTGGTTGGCTGATCTGGTAAACTATATGGGTCATATGTGAAAGCTCCCGCTCTCATACTCCACTATTACCACGCCCCCAGACAGCCAGAAGCATGTCCCCTCTGTTTCTTTCTTCTCCCACCTCTTTGACCTTTTGGACTTCTCTAGGGTGATAACCCCTTTTCTTATCCACTTAGCAATTTCATTATCAGTGGAGGCCTAAGTAGCTCTTCTTAACCAAGTATTAAAGATCTTCTCTACTAGATTATATGTTGCCTCTGAATGCTTTGCCATTGTTGTAGTTGTTTGGATTTTTAAAGTTAGCCCCATAGAGACATTGTTCCCTCTCCAAATGATGCCTGAAAATGGGGTAGTAGCCATCATATAAAATATACAGTATAAAATTAGTGTTTTCTATAGTGCATCACCATTTGGGACGATGGTTCAGAAATTTTCTAGTCCTAAATTAGCACATAATTTAGTCATTTATGAATCATTTAGGTTACAAAAATATTTAAACAAATTTAGAAGGAGCTAACTAGTTTCATACCATGTTTAATGTGCATATCTTGGGAAAATACTATATTAAAATATATGATTAGAAATAGATATCTCTTTATAATCATCAGCTGTATTTATTCACTGCATACCCTACTTGATTTCCATGTCAAAAAAGCTATTGCAGGAGGCTTAACTACCTAAATAGGTATTCTTAGAAGACATTAACTGCTGCTGCAAAAGTTGGATTTCATTTTTTGAGAAATAATTGCAACACTCACAGCCAACTTATTTAATCAGTCATAGTGTTCTTTTCAGAGGAGCACAGGTGTGGGTTCAGAGTCCTTTTCAACACAATGCTTCCAGGGCAGCCACTATTAATCTATTAACATTGGCAGGGGAAGTGAAATCTACCCATCTCTGCCTCTTCCTGCTTAGATGCTGATTGTTTTCAGGGACCCAGTATCTGCAAGGTAGAGTAGTTGCCACTAGATGGCACTAATGTTAAAGGAGGCTTAGGGCTCATGTCTCTAATCTTAAAGTTTTACACACCTAAATGTCCCAGGTTGTTCTTAGCTACCTGTAGCAGCTGTCTTTAACTTATCTTCTGAGTTGAACTTATGAGATGAAAATTTGTTTCTGTGTCCTTGGACTTTATATTCAAAAACTAAAAATCTGAGGAAAAAGCATACAGGCACATTTCTCTCCTGTTTTGTTGCCAGAGGTCATTTTTACCCTTGATGTCTAGAGTATCATGTTCCCCTTTAGTGTTACTTGTCTTCCATATTATTCCAGAAAGATCATTTTCCTAATTCTCACTTCTTTCTCTTGACAAGTTATTAATTTTTCTGAACCTTAATTTCCTCATTCATAAACAGGGTTTAAAAATACACAACCTAAGAGAGCTCCTGTAGAAGTTAGAAGTGATTTACACATTATATCATAAATGGGATTTTTAGCATTTTAATGGCATCATTGTCAGATCTTGGCTATTCAGACACACACTATATTTTTTGTGTGTATCAGACAAAGTTTAGCAACTACCTTTCCTTTATTTTTGTTAATTAAATGGAAAAATTGCACTATTAACTCCAATATTTCTTATTCTTTTCCCATGTCTTCCTCCAAGTTCAGCAGGTCCGCCATTCATATTTGTGATTGTAAAAAACTTTCATTTTGGTCCAGCTCCCCTAAAAGGGCTAAAACTTTCAACATTTTGCCCTCTGAGATCTTTGATAGTTCAGTTCCTGGAGTAGTATTTAAGTGCCTGTGGTGCTACTATTATTTTATGTCCTGAGTTTTAATATTTAAGTATAAAACCATTTCTCCTTCCTCTGTACTACCAGTGTTTTGCATTAATCATTTTATTGTTGGTCTGCATATCCATCTGTCCATTCCTTAACTTCATACATTTTAAGAAGTATCTCTATGAGTGTTAAACACATAGTAGGCACTTAATAACTGTTTATTATATTTACTCTGTGTCGCAGTTTATTGAAGAAACACTATTCCATAGAAGAGAAAGGCAATTAATATATTATTTGTGGCCTTTATAATCCTCTGTTGTTAGAGCTGTTCATCAGTTTGAGATGTTATGCCTTAATTAGAACTGTAAGTACCTATGAATAAATTTAAATGATTGTAAATTTCAGAGATAATGTTTCCAATTCACATGCCTCAGTCTCCTTTTCTCTGTACCAACACTGTAATCAAGGTACACGTTCTTATTTAAGCTAACAAATAATTATCCTTCATTACATAAGTAGTATGTAAGTTGACCTTAAAAGCCTGCTTAACTTGACAAGATGGCAATGAATCTAGCCACCAGCTGTGCCTGTACTTTTACAATTTCTTGGTACTTTTGAATAGGAGCTGATTTTGGAAAAAACTTTAGAAGTCATTACTTGATACTTCTCTCTCTAATTTGGAATTATTCGTATTTTCAGGCCATGGGACTTCATGGTGTCTCACAAATTATGATTCCTTTTGGTTTCAAAATACCATACATTTGAAATCTATGCTTTTTATTCACAGAGCACAAGCTATTTAAACATACTTATGGTTTCTGAGATGTATAGGCATACCTCAGAGATATTACGGGTTCAGGTCCATACCACAGCAGTAAAGCAAATCAAATTATTAGTATTATTATTGTTATTATTATTATTTTGGTTTCCTAGTGCATGTGAAAACTATGTTTATACTGTAGTCTATAAAGTGTGCAATAGCAAATGCCTAAAAAAAGCACATACCTTAATTTAAATTTAAGAATACTTTATTGCTAAAAAATGCTGACGATCATCTAAGCCTTCAGTGAGTTGTAATCTTTTTACTGGTAGAGGATCTTACTTTGGTGTGGATGACTGCTGGCTGATCAGCATGGTGGTTGCTGAAGTTTGGAGTCACTGTGACAATTTCTGAAAATGCAACAACAGTGAAGTGTGCCACATTGATGGACTGTTCCTTTCATAAAAGGTTTCTCTGTACCCATGGTGCTGTTTGACAGCATTTTACCCACAGTAGAACTTCCAAAATTGGAGTCAGTCCTCTCAGACCTTCCACTGCTTTATCAACTAATTTATGTAATATTCTAAATCCTTTGTTGTCATTTCAGCAGTGTTCACAGCATCTTCACCCGAAGTAGATTCCATTTCAAGAAACCATTTTGTTTGCTCATCCACAGAAAGCAACTCCTCATCCATTATAGTTTCATCACAAGATTGCAGCAGTTCAGTCACATCTTCGGGCTTCACTTCTAATTCTAGTTCTCTTGCTATTTCCACCCCATCTGCAATTACTTCCTCCACTGAAATCTTGAACTCCTCAAAGTCACCCATGAGGATTGGAATCAACTTCTTCCAAACTCTGGTTCATGTTGACATTCTTACCTCCTCCCATGAATCATAAATATTCTTAAGGACACCCAGAATGATGAATTTTTTCCAGGTTTTCAATTTACTTTGCCCAGATACATCAAAGTTATCACTATCTATGGCAGTGATAGCCTTACAAAATGTATTTCTTCAGTAATAAGACTTGAAAGTCAATATTATTACTCCTTGATCCGTGGGCTACAGAATGGATGTTGTGTTAGCAGGCATGAAAACAGCATTATTCTCCTTGTCCATCTTCATCAGAGCTCTCGGGTAACCACTTACATTGTCAATGAACAGTAATATTTTGAAAGGAATCTTTTTTTCTGGTCAGTAGGTCTCAACAGTGGGCTTAAAATATTCAGAAAACCCTGCTGTAAACAAATGTACTGTCATCTCAGCTTTTTGATCCATTTATAGAGCATAGGCAGAGTCAATTTAGCATAATTCTGAAGGACCCTAAGATTTTCAGAATGGAAAATGAGCACTGGCTTCAACTTAAAGTCACCGTCTGCATTAGCCCCTAGCAATAGAGTCAGCCTTACGTTTGAAGCCAGACATTGAATTCTCCTCTCTAGCTATGAAAGTTGTAGGTGGCATCTTCCAGTAGAAAACTGTTTTGTCTGTATTGAAAATCCGTTTAGTGTAGCCACCTTCATCAGTGATTTTAGCTAGATCTTCTGGATAACTTCCTGCAGCTTCTCCGTCAGCACTTGCTGCTTCACCTTGCACTTTGATGTTCTGGAGGTAGCTCTTTCGTTAAATCTCATGAACCTCTGCTAGATTCAAATTTTTCTTTTGCAACTTCTTCATCTCTCTTAGTCTTTACAGAATTCAGGAGAGTTAGGTCCTTGCTGTGGGTTAGGCTTTGGCTTAAGGGAATGCTGTGACTAGTTTGATTGTCTATCCAGAGCACTCAAAATTTCTCGCTATCAGGAAGAAGGCTGTTTTGCTTTCTTTTCATTCATGTATTTACTGAAGTAGCAGTTTTGATTTCCTCTAAGAACTTTTTTTTTTTTTTTGCGTTCACCACTTGGCTGTTGGCACAGTAAACCTAGCTTTTGTCCTAACTTGGTTTTCAATATACCTTCCTTACTAAACTTAATAATTTCTAGCTTTTGATTTAAATTGAGAGATGTAAGACTCTTCCTTTCACTTGAACACTAGAGGCCCTTATAAGGTTATAGTTAGCCTAATTTCAATATTGCTATGTGTCAGGGAATAGGGATGCCCAAAGAGAGGGAGACAGGGAATACCTGGTCAGTGGAACAATCAGAAAACATATAACATTTATCAATTAAGTTTGCTTTCTTATGGGTGTGGTTCTTAACACTCTAAAACAATTACAGTAGTAACATCAAAGATCACAGGTTACCATAACAGATATAAAGAAAAAGCTTGAAATATTGTGGGAATTACCAAATGTGACAGAAACGCTAAGTCAGCTCATGCCGATAGACTTGCTTGATGCAGGGTTGTCACAGACCTTCAATTTGTAAAAAATGAAATGTCTGCACAGTGTAATAAAGTGACAAAAATGAGGTATGCCTGTGTTCTTCTAATGTATTTATGTACTCACTGCTGATCTCATCTTTGAGTATTGCTGAAAATTACATAAAAACAAAATTTGAACCATATGAGACATGGGTATATAAGTGCAATTGTTTAGAAGTAGAAAATATTTAGAAAATTATAAGTAATCCAAATAGATCAAAGTGGTTATCAAAAGCCACAAGATTCAGTGAATATTTCTTTGATCTTGGAGTGGCTAAGAATTACTTACAAAATGGAAAACAATGGACAGAGCAAGAAGAGAAAATAATGTTAGATTTTTTTTTTTTTTTTTTTTGTGAGACAGAGTCTGACTCTGTTGCCTGGGCTAGAGTGCCATGGCATCAGCTTAGCTCACAGCAGCCTTACACTCCTGGGCTCAGGCCATCCTCCTGCCTTAGCCCCCTGAGTAGCTGGGACTACAGGCATGTGCCACCATGGATAATTTTTTTTCTATTTTTAGTAGAGATGGGGTCTCACTCTCACTCAGGCTGGTCTTGAAATCCTGAACTGAAGTGATCCTCCTGCCTCAGCCTCCCAGAGTGCTAGGATTACAGGCGTGAGCCACCTCACCCAGCCTGTTAGATCTTAATTATAGACAAAAAGCTTCAGTTTATTGAAAATCAAAACAATTGGGTTAAAAAATTGACTGACACAGGTAGGATGATTTTAGTGTATGAAAAACTTTTCTCTTGGGTCAATAATAAGGCACACTAACATAAAAGCAGTATTATAATTATTAGCAATAATATTTTTAAAAATATTATATGCTGGCTATCCTTCTGAGGGCTTTTCTATATTCTTTTAATTCTCACAGTAATTCTTTGAGGTAGATGCTATTATTATTCCATTCAAAGATAAGGAAACTAAGGCATAGGGAGGTTGAGAAACTTGTTCATGCTTGCATTTCTAGTAAGTAGCTAGTAAGCTGTGCATTTTTTCTGACTGCGTGGCTGTCTTTTTGATACCAGGAATGTGGCTCTGATATCCATGCTCATAACCACTATCCTGTACTGCTAAAGATGGAGAAAGAATAATAAGGAAAGTTTTGAATAACCTAAAAGCATGGAAATTTTCCAGTTTCACTAATAATACAAATGAAAATTATAAACAATTTTTTTTGTTTTGTTTCCTAATAGAGTGATGAGAATAAGAAATTTTCGTGAAGTGGTGATAGATATCCATTGCTTCTAGCATGGGATTGGAATGTATGTCCCATTTGGCAAACTTAGCTAGAAGTCCCTCTTGGCAGAAAGCTTGATGTGATTGGGGATCAGTGCTACCTGGTTAAGGCTGGACGTTCTGCTGATGGCAGTAGGGAATGTTCCATTGTTTTTGGTCACTCTTCTGGAACTGTGTGGAGAAGATGTGTCTTGCTCCATGGTCAGTTTTTGAACTTTATGTGTGCAGTCGGTTATGTTCATGACTCTAAACGTAGTATGCAAAGTTGTCCTTTCTCAAAATGAATGGGGCCTTGCTAGTGACAACTGCTTGTATATACAAGGATTATTGAGGATTTTAGAGGTTTTACATAGGAAATCTCTCTAGCAGAGATTGGTGCTACAGTTTCAGCTTTGATGATAAATGTTAAATTATAAGTTTGTTTTATTGTAGCATGGAAATTGAGAGAAATTTCGTAAAGCTGATCTCAGTAGCTTCAACTCTAATTCTTAATGTTTAGTTTGGTGCAAGATGCAGGGAATATAGGTCTAATTCCTTTATTCAGACTCAGTAAATGGTTTGGGACAATTAATTTCCAATTGTTTCCCAGTAGAGCAGATTTACTTGTATATTAATGAAGCACAGGTGTTAGGCCCCTGGTGCCTGCATGCCTGGGAGGCATATTTCGGTTGTTTATCTACTCAGCCATAGGTACTGCAAGGTACTCAAGCTTGCCTTTAACAGTTTTTACAGTGAGGCTTTTTAATATTTTGATTTTTTTTCGAATTTGCCTACACCTGTTAAAATTTTAAAACTGATCATGTAGAAAGAAGTTGCAGAGATTTCAATATTAAGTAGCACTAATAGTTAAAGTAAGTAGTCTAATATATTACATTTAACTGCCCAGCCTGACATTAAAGAGAACAAGTTCATTTAAACAGATATTTTGCATGAGAAGCCAATATAATCATTACACTTTTTTGCTGTATGTTTTTGAAGCATGTATGTCTTTGTCAGTGGATAAAACAGTCATTTATTTATATTACTATTCATTGTTTTTTTTGTTTATACACTGAACTGCACTATCAACATTTTAGAGGAAATGTAATAGCCTCCACAGACATGAATTTCAGTAGCTGGCGTAATTATAGCTATCTACATATTCATTAAATCTACAGAAGAACTATATCCAAAAAGACAGCCATGCGTTTAGAAACAGTACACAACTAAATATATATGTTTTAAAAGTTGCATTTCTTAGACTTATTTAAAATTAATTTCCTGTAGCATTCCTCTCCAAGCAGAAGAATTTTAACAAAAGGATTCCCATGCTTTGGTTTCTTTCATATAGGAAAGAATGGGAAGAACTATTTGTAAACAACAATTACTTGGCAACAATAAGACAGAAGGGGATTAATGGGCAGCTGAGAAGCAGCAGGTTCCGCAGCATTTGCTGGAAGGTAAGAAGAAAATATTTATTTACAGTTTGTGGTTGCAATATATCAACACATTACCTGATGCCCTGGAAGATTACCCATGCAGGGGATCACTGAATTTTCTAAAAGACTTCACTCATTATTTTGGCCATCTATGTTTATCTTTCATAGGACATTTACTAATAAGATTGAACCACCTTAGTCCTGAATAATTGTTGATGGTAAAGGAGTCATATGAAGTAATTGTCTTTTCATCTCTTTTGTTGGTGCAAAATTCAAAGCAACACTTTAATGTTCCCCCAGAAGCTTTTGCAGAATTCTCCAAGCTGTGCAGGAGAAGGGGGATGCTAACTTCCAGGTTCCTATTATATCAAGTGCCATCAGTTAGCCTTCCTTCCTATTTTCTTCGTAACTAACAAATGTAAAAAATTTTTCACATTTCTTTTACTAGAAACACAAAGTGAAGAGTAGCAAGAAGTGGTGGAAGGAAATTGGGTCATTCTGCTTCAGAGGGAAAGGGCCACTGATTACCAAAACTAGTAATAGGAATCTGTAGTTATCTTTTTATTGTTTTGAAATATTATTTCCTTTTATTCTCCAAAAACGAATTAATTTATGTTTAGACTCATTTCCAAAATGACTTCTGTCAAAAGTTTTTAGGGTTATCTGCTAAATTGAGCATACTGAGTCTGTGCAAGTAAAGGTAGTAAGAAACACATGCATTAGACATTTTTAGATTTAATAATTATGTTTAATAATTAAAATACATTTTTCTTCTGTTAGGTGCAAGCAATAAAGGCAGGAGACCTGCTGCTAGAATATTTGTTTACAAATATTTGTGCCTCAGCCCCATTCACTGTTGTTTAACTTTTAGTATCCTTCTTTTTCTAAAAATAACCTAAATCCAGATTTACTTTAATGTTGTATTAACTAAATTAAATCAAATTTGTCTTTTTAAGAGCGCTTGTTATTTTATAAGCCGATTGCCCATTGTGAATTACATTTTTCTCTGTAAAAGGAGTGCCTTTGTGTCTCAGGCTGTGTCCTTGGTAGTAAGACTGTTCTTTGCTATCTTTTACTTATGTGTTTTAAGACAAAACCTTAAACAAGTAATTACTAACTAGATCTCATGCTTCTTAATAACCCTCTGCCACTCCCATTAAGATTGGAATGTAAAATGTGAATTATCCTTGAACCTCAATGAATTTTTCTTCCTTTTTAATATAAATCTAGAGGGGAGCTTCATTCCATTTTGTGGCCTAGCTTTTATGATCTCGTTTTTTGATTATTCACTTGTGGAATTTTCTAATTATATAATTCTTAAATATCCCCAAATATAAGTTATTGGGCATTGGAATGATGATATGAATATGAGATATCTTAAATATGATATCTCTTTCAATTTTTAGGTGATTTTGTTTGGCATGGTTTCACATTTTATATCTTATGATTGTTACAAAAGTTTCCTCTTTTTTTTCTTCACAGCTATTTCTTTGTGTTCTTCCTCAAGATAAAAGTCAATGGATAAGTAGAATTAAAGAATTAAGAGCATGGTATAGCAACATTAAAGAAATAGTGAGTAAATAGTAAATGTAGTTAATGTGATTGTTTTCTTATGTATACTTTAAAGTCCAACAGCCTCTTAATTCTTGTGTGTATGTGTTTTCTCTTTCTTTGCCAGCATATTACAAACCCAAGGAAGGTTGTTGGCCAGCAAGATTTGATGATCAATAATCCCCTTTCACAGGATGAAGGGGTAAAGTTCATCTTTACTCGTATCTCAACCTCTTTTGCCCATAAGAATATACTTATGTGACTGGTTATCGTTCACCATGAAAGCCATGTATCTCATGCCAACTATTTTCTTTATTCTAGAAATAATACTACCTAAAACCTGATGTAAATTATTCTATGCCATATACATAGTATGTTGTAGGAAAATAATCATATATTTCTGTGGAATGACAATACAGAGAAGTCTCAGGGATCTGTAAGAACTAAGAGTAAGATAGAAGAGTGTAAAGATGAGAACAGAGCTATCTTATCAGGGTTGCAGTAGGGAATGAGGTGGCTCAGGAAAGCCCCCTTTCATGATAAAAATAGAGTAGGGTTCACTTGGCAGAACTATCTTCCAGGAAGAAAGAAGTTACTGTTCATAGTAAGTAAGTCTATGAAGAAGTTTTTAAAAATGATCAAGCAAAAAAAAAAAAAAAATCAAGCATTACCCCTACTCATATTCTAGTAAAGACTAGGAATAATTAGTACTTTAAGGATATTGTATAACTTCAATTGTTGCTGTACTCATTTTTGTCTGTTTACCTGAGAACAGGATTTTTTTCTATTTAATACATAATATTAACATTTCTTTTTCCTGATACATATAATAATTATAATAATAATAATTATAAGATAGTCTTTCATACAGGAGCATAAAATATTAAGCAATTTTTAAAACTTTTCCTAAATTTACATTTTAAAATATATGTTAAAACCTATTGGATTAAAAAGCCAAGCTTTGTAGAAAACATTATGTATCTTTCTTAGTACACTGGGAACTCAAGTCAGGTTCAAGCTGGAGCCAGTTGACCCATTGGTCCTGCTCTAATCCAAGTACCTTTTTATTGGTATATAGTAATAGCAGCAATGTATAGCAGTGAAAATTATCATTCACTTTATATGGATAATAGAAGTTTTAAAAACATACAGTCATTTCCAGTCCATGGGAGATTGGTTCCAGGACCCCTGTGGATACTATGGATACCAAAATTTGTAGGTGTTCATGTCCCTTATATAAAGTGGTGTAGTATTTCCATATAACCTATATACATCCTCTTATATACTTTAAATCATCTGTATATTGCTTATAATACCTAATACAATGTAAATGCTATGTAAAGTTGTTATGCTGTATTTTTTAAAATAGGTATTATTTTCCATTGTTGTATCATTTTTAATTTTTTCCTAATATTTTTGATCTGCAGTTGGTTGAATCCTTAAATTCAGAACCTGCAGATAGGGAGTGCTGACTGTATTCAACAATATCAAACTGGAAAAATTGATGTTACAATAAGGATGTTTCAGAGATTAAACTAGATTTTAATAAAAATTATCTCTATCTCTGGGTTCCTATCTGCACTGTGAAATAACTCAGGAAAGGATAAGTTTAATCATTTAAATTATTAAATTGAAATTATGAAAGTCAAGCAAAGGTGTGAGATTATTTTAAATAGGTTGTTTTCCTTATTTCAGAGTCTTTGGAACAAATTCTTCCAAGATAAAGAACTTCGATCAATGATTGAACAAGATGTTAAAAGAACGTATGTAGAACTATTTACATGTTCCTTTCAGTAATTCAAATTGATGTTGCCTACTTGTAATTGTAGCAAATCACAAAATCTGTATAAGTGCTTAATTGAATGTAGTATTCTACTTGTGTTAGTAACAAACTTCTTTTAACCAAATTGTGATAATAAGGATTATTTTCTATTCTTACAATACAGATTTCTATTTTCCCTTTTTGAAAGTAAATTATATTTATGATATTGATGATCTTAAAATAATATTTAATTAGCTTTATCAATTTCCAACAATTATTTGAAGTCTTGTGCATCTGATTAAGGTTATCTTGTAGTCATTAAATTGATTTGCTAAAAAAATTTATCTCTTGCTTTGTGCATTTGAATCTTGTTCTAACTGAATTACTCTTTAAATAACAATCATTATTCTTATCCTCCTTATTTTTCTTCCTTTTGAAGCTACTGAAATTTACAAACAATCTCTTCTCTCAATCTACTCAGCATTTACCATATGAAGAGTAGTTTCTTGTTTAGCGTATAGTTAATGTCCATAACTTTGATATATTGGACCTTATCTTTCTGAGTCACATAGCGGGAAGTACATGAAATTTGCGTCAGAAGATCCTAGGGTGAGTCCTAGCTAACATATGCTGTAATTGTGGGGAAATTACTTTCAACATCTTCCCCGCCCCCCTCAGTTTCCTGTTTTGTAAAATAGGGATAATAGTAACAACCTTACAGGATTTTTGTAGATTAACACAAATACAGTAATAGTAGTAAATTAGATAGCTCACACTTTAAACTGCAAACTATCACATAAATGTTAGTAAATTTAGTTGAATCCTTGGAATCTGGGATCAGCCAGGTATGTGCAGAGTCCTGGGTATCTGACGTGGCTTCTGCTAAGTCCTTCTGTAGCTTTGCCTGTGTGCTCTACTCCTGATCCAGTCACTACTACTTCTCTTACAATGTCAAGGCATCTGGCTCTCTGATACTTGTCTCTTTCCATGTCCCAAACTGAATAATCAGTTGACATGTACTGCTATTAAGATTACACTATATATTTAACAAAAGAAATTTTCTATTTTAAAGCGAAAATAATTCAGAGGAATCATGGGTTCAGAGAATAACAAAACCATAGATAACTGCCAGTGATGGTGAGAAGAGGGGCGGGAGGTATGGGATCATTTTGATTAGCCTGAGTTACCCAATTAACTGAGGAGTAACCCATTTTTATGGGGAAGCTACTCTCAGAGCTGTTGGGTGATAATGCTTGATCTCTCTAGTATATAGTTTCAGAAAGTAGAGCACCATTGTACTGGCACATATGAGGCTCTCAATAAATATTTGAAAAAACAAAAGAAGAAATTTCCTCATTAATCATTTGAGGATTTAGGTAATCGGTGGCAGTACAACAAGCCTCATTAAAAACAACATGTGCAATATATATTGCTAACCAAGCAGTAAAAACTTTGCTTTTAAAAAGTGTATCTTAGAACACTTGACAACTTCAGGTTGCTCTGTTCAATAAGCAGGATTTTAATCAATCTCTCTACAGTTACCAAATGGAAATGGTGGGGCCATAGCCCTGGTACAGAGTCTTTTAAAGTTTACCTCCACTGGTATATTTTATTAAGATGGCAAACAAAAGATTCCAAGAAGGTAGCTAGGAGGCCCTATAGTTCATAACATCAGTAGGTGAGGTTCTATATCTTCTTCCATGGAAGGCTCTCCCATAACTCTCTCAAAATTTAGAATAAGTCTTCTTGCTATCTCGATATAAATTCTGTGGCAAGGAACTTAGCTTGTAAGGTAAGGTGGCCAGTTTTATTTTAAGGCCACCAAAACATTTAATCACAAAAGCTGAATAGCTTGTTTAATTTTACTACTTCTCATCTTTATGAGGTACCACATGATCTAAAATCCATGTTTTTCAATCCAGTCTGTAAGGAAATTCATAATAGAATAGGAGAAGAAAAGTACAGCTCAGAGATGGTTATACAGTGTTACTTGCTCACTAGCCTCTGTGATAAGAATTTTGTTTTTTTAAATATATGTTTATTGAATATCTACTGTGCTTCAGGTTTGCCCTTTGCACTGGGGAAAGCAGAGTGATGAATAACACAGATAGGGTCCTGCTATCACAGGATGTATATTTTAATGTGGTGGGGGAGAGTGAGACAACAACATGTATATATTAATGTAAAGAGGATAATTATGTAAGGTGATTATATGCTCTAAAGAAATAAAGCAGGGTAATATGATAGCTAGAGGGAGAATGGCCAGTGGGGTGCCTACTATAGAAATATTAATCAGAGAAGGCATCTCTGAGAAGATGACGTTTGGGTTGAGATGTGAAAACTGTTTAAAGGCCAGCCGTGTGGAGATCTAGGGGAAGAACACTTGAGGCAGAGGAAACAGCTAGTGCAAAGTTGCTCAAGAAAATGAGCTCAATGTTTAGAGGAACAAAAATAATGCAGGTATGGCTAGATCCAGGTGATTTTAAAGAGGGGGAAATCTGAGAAGAGGGCAGAGGCCAAACAATCTTATAGATATAATAAGAAGTTTGGATTTTATTCAAATTGCAGTGGGAAGTTATTGGAGGATATTGAACAGGGGTGTGATATCTACAAGATAATTCTGGCTGCCATACAGTAGAGTAAAGGTGGATGTAAGAATGGAAGCTGGAAAAGTCACAAGAAGTCTATTGCAGTATTCCAAGTTATGTAATATTAGTGACTTAGACTAAAGAGGAGTAATAAAGACAAAAATAGATATGCTGAGGATACACATTTTATATTTTTAAGTACAAATTAGAGGGTTATTACATGTAGTTTTCTCACATCCTTCCATTTTATTCCATTTTTACTACTATATTTCAGGTTCTTTTTACCTCCTACCTACAATTTCTTACTTGTTTAATTATTCTCTTTGCATCTAGTGTATTTTTACTTCTAGTCCATTCCATGTGCTACAGCCCAATCACTCTTCTCAAAGCATATTTGTAATCATGCCACTTGCCTAATTCAGACCCTTTTATGACTCCCTGTTGGCCTGCAGAAGAATGGACTTACCTATCTTCCCTAATACCCAGTTCCCTGTTAACCAGTGCTTCTGGCATTATTCCGTGAACAGGTTTTGTGCTTTCCATTTTCCATGCTTTGGAATGCTACTTCCCTCCACTGCTTCCAATTGTGGGTATCTGACAACTCCTCCTTCAAGGCCTGGATTCATGAAGCATTTTCCAGTCTTTATAACTGGAAATAATTTGTGCCTATCCTATGTTCTATAGAATTTTCATAGTAACTTTTTAATGATATTATTTAATTTTGTTTGGTCCTATATTTGTTTAGGTCCATCTGTCAATGTATTCAATACATTTAATCTCCTCAGTGTACCAGGCACTAGAGATGCCAAGGTAAATATGACTGGATCCTTAAGAAGCTCAAAATCTGATAGAGAAAGCAGAAAAAGAAAAAAGTTACAATACAGGATAACTGGTGCTGTAATAGAAGTGTGTACAAAAGCTCTGATTTAGCCCAGGCATCATCTTTCAAACCTAATGGTAAACCTCTTGAGGGCATGAACCTTGTCTTGTTTTTGTTTTACTGCCCATTGCCATGTTCATGCTGAATAAGTTATTATTGCGAATCTTATCACTGATCATCAGTGTTGTTCAATTTTAGTAATAATGTCTAACATCTTTTAAGTCTTCAAAGACATAACCAACTTTAAAAAATACTATTATCAACCTTCTAGTCTGAGTTTAAACAAGATAATTTGATTTCATGAACTGTGTTTTTTATATCATTATTGAATTTATTTGATCTACATATGTCACTGTATTAAATATTATCTCCCCCTTCAACTAATTTTAATATTCTTTTATGCCACTAACCCTTTTTTGCCTCAAAGGGTTTTGCATTCATTTCAATTAATTGTTCCTTAGCTCAACATAATGAGGTTGTTACTGTTCCCATTTTTATCATACTGAAAAAACTGATAATCAAAAGGTAAATCAAGGAACTTCCAATTTATGACATTTCTAATTTAGAACTTGAATTGTCTATTCTGAGCAAATTTTGTCATGTTTCAAAAGCTCTAACATTAAATGATATTTAGTATTATTTAAAATGATGGGAAATAATGAGTTCATGATAAAATATCATTTCCATATTAGATGCCAAAGAAGTATGTTATTTGGTCTATCAAGGTCTATTCTAAAAATATATGTATAGCATCTATAACATCATTTGCAGATTAACATATTTATAAGCTATTGCCAAATAGTCTCATCTTTTCTTCATATGTGCTTTCCCTCTCTCTTGAATTAAGATATTAAACTTCAACTTTTATCATTGTAACACTGACCATATTTTAAAAGTTTATCTGATTGCCTATTGGATATGCTAATAATCATCTTCAATTTTTGGTCTTTTTTGTTTCTAGCTATTACAGTTAGCATTTTAGGTAGCTCATTCATCATTTCATTACTCTGTTTCCTACTTGAAGCTTCACAATATGGTTAGATTTTTAAAGATGCAACTTTCTCATTTTAAGCTTCCTTTTTTTATGGTTTATTTGTGGGTCAAGCTTCAAACATAATCTATTTAAGCAAACTTTGTCTCCTCCATTTTTTTAATCATATCATTTGATATTTTGTGGACTCCTTAATAATTGCTAAAATTTTCTTTTTAAAATTATAGTTACATGCTGTACAATTCGGTAGACACCAGGCACAAGTGGCTATTTAAATTTTAATTGAGATTAAATAAAATTTAAAATGTAATCTTCATTCACAATAGACGCTCAATTGCTAATGACTGCTAAGTATTGGACATACATATATGGAACATTTTTGTTATTATGGAAAGTTCTGTTGGACAGCACTGTATAGAAAAGGTGTTATATTTTTGTATAGTATATGATATGAATGTCTACATTTTATTTTTTATTCATGTTGAACTTTTAGATATGGCCTATGCTAAATATTTACTTCCATTTTTTTCTCTCCCCTTAAGAAAACTCCTTGAATTTTTGTAGTATGTAAGTCTTACCTGAATTTTTGGTCAAATGTAGTTATTATGTTACATTGTAGTATGCGAATGGAAACAAGATTATTTTTGAGATTTTTTTCCTATATTAACAATATACAAAAGTGATTTTACAGAGTTATCTTACTGATTTTTTCTTTTAAAGACCATCTTCCTGAGTTCCCATTTTGTAGGAAATATTCCTAATACTTTCGTCCATTGATTGTCACACTTTATAAAGTTAAGATGTTCTAAATGTTGATATCTTTTACATGGTTTCCTCCAAGCCCATTTTTTATTTAAATAAAAAACAAATTCCTCAGGGAAGGAGGATTTTGCAAGCAATTTCAGAGCAGAATTGATTTTGGTGTGTGTTAATGCCGACAATCTGCCCAGTGTTAAAATGTTAAAGAGAAAAAAAAATACAAGCTGCCATATTCTTGTGATCACACCAAAATAGCAGCTTGTATTTATATTTTCAGTCTCCTCGAGGTGGACTGCAGGCACACATGAATGAGTGGATGTACTTGGTGTTGTGTTGTGATTTTATTTAATGCAGGCAAAGTACACGCTTGTGCATGCACGACCAGCCCTCACATATGCACTTATTCACAGCCGAGAAAGTGAAAACTACAACACAAGCCGCTCTCTAAGAGTTGTCGGCAACCTGTGTGTGTGTTTCTTAAATATTAAAGAGGGGGAAAACAGATTTTCAGGAATATGAGAAATAATTCTTCTGTCAAATGGCCTATAGTCCTTCCTCACTTGACACTTAAGGTAAAAACAAAGTAATTACTATTGCTTATATATATATATTTAGAAATATGTATTTTCCTGTATTGCTTCTGTTTTAAAGTGTATTTTTCCCATTTCTGTTTCATTTAAACATGCAAATTCTTAGCATACATTTATTCTAATTTATGAGTTTTTTTAAAAACTTAAAAACATTTTTTCAGTATTTGAATGAAAATATAGGCTTATTTGCTGCAAAACATAGAGTTGTAGTGCTTTGATTAGCATCCTGATGCTACTAATCTTTGGAATTTGGGAGCAGTAGTACACGGAGGGCGGCACAGTTACGTTACCCTGAGCTGCTGACCAGTAGTATTTTTGCTGAGATTTTCTTTGTTTTGAATAAGCCAGATTTTTAGGACTAGATGTGCCTTTATATATTTATGAGAAGGTTAAAAAGTAAAGTCTGGTGGGCAGTAAAGTAACATCCTATCCCGAAATAGTCCCAGTAGACATAGCCTGTTTAGTAGTGTAACACAGTCTTTTTAGAACATTTAAGCAGATTTGGAATTGAAGTTATGTTGATACTTTAGAGGTAATGCTTGAATTTCTTTTGACTTTTTTCTTTATTATTGAAAAACTGCAAAATAAAGTCAGTATTTTCATTTGCGACACAGTCTTACACTTAAAATTCATATACAGTAAGTATATCTATCTACTCATATATTTTTTTTCCTAATTTTTCACTGTTAGGGTAGGAGTAGAGAGATTTTTTTGAGGAGGGGAGGCGGTGCAGAAAAGGGCTTGTTATGCGACCTATGCATTATAGAACCAGAAGGAACCTTAGCTGAAAACCTCTACTTAGATGGTGACCGATCCTACCTCCTGAACTACAACCCCAGCTGCCTTCTCTCAACCATGTTTCCGGTCATCTCAACCCAACTTAATCTTAATCTTGCCAACTGTATGGTGATTTCAAACTTCTGCCTTCCTTGTTAGACTCTTGGAGATTTTTCTGCTGTCCTCTTGGGCTGAATCCTAACCATTGTCGTCACAACAGATCAGTACTTTTCTTTTCTTTGATTTTTAAAAATCAGTATTTACCTCCTATTTATGAACTATGAAAGCTATATATCATTCTTTTCCTCACTAATTGAAAAACCAAATTAAAGACAGCAGAACTCTGCTCAGACTATTCTTCTGCTTCACCTTTGCATCCCCAATCCCTGAGTGCATAAACTGAATTTTGCTTCTCCATTGGTTTGGTTGTTTGTAGGTTTGTAGGTGTATTTGTTCAACAAATACTGCTTGAGAAATTACTGTGTAACAGCTATTGCTCTAGAAGTTGAAGATCCTAATAAAGAAAAGACTGTCGTGGCTGGGCGCAGTGGCTCACGCCTGTAATCCTAGCACTCTGGGAGGCCGAGGCAGGCGGATCCTTTGAGCTCAGGAGTTCGAGACCAGCCTGAACAAGAACAAGACCCCGTCTCTACCAAAAATAGAAAGAAATTAATTGGACAGCTAAAAATACATAGAAAAAATTAGCCGGGCATGGTGGCGCATGCCTGTAGTCCCAGCTACTCGGGAGGCTGAGGCAGTAGGATCGCTTGAGCCCAGGAGTGT